>CAUYQV010075697.1:0-14689 GCA_963574575.1 Galagoides demidoff | reverse complement strand
TTTGGGGATCAAGGTGATGTTTGCTTCATAGAATGTGTTGGGTAGTACTCCTTCTTTTTCTATATTTTGGAAAAGTTTGAGTAATACAGGTACTAGTTCCTCTTTAAAGGTTTCATAGATTTCTGACGTGAAACCATCTGGTCCCAGGCTTTTCTTTTTAGGGAGATTTTGTATAGTTGATGCTATTTCAGAACTTGATCTAGACCTGTTCAACATTTACATTTCATTCTAGCTAAGTCTTGGAATGTGGTGTGCTTCCATGTATTGGTCAATTTCCTTCAGTTTGTCTTTATTTTATTTATTTTATTTTATTTTATCTATATTTTATTTTCTTTATTTCTGAGAATAAAGTTTCTTGTAATATTCATTAAGGATTTTTTGAATTTCTGAGGAGTCTGTTGTTATTCATCATTACCATTTCTGACTGATGAAATTAGAGATTTTACTCTTTTTTTCTAGGTTAGCCTGGCCAAAGGTTTATCTATTTTATTGATCTTTTTATGTCAAATTTTTGATTTTTGATGTGTTATATAATTCTTTTGTTTTCAATTTCATTTATTTCTGCTCTAATTTTGGTTATTTTTCTTCTGCTGGGTTTGGGATTGGAATGTTCTTCCTTTTCCAGTTGCTTGAGATGTCCCATTAAGTTGTTAACTTCCTCTCTTTCCGTTCTCTTGAGGAAGGCTTGCAGTGTTATGAATTTCCCTCTTAGGACTGCCTTTGCGTATCCCAGAGGTTCTAATAATTCGTGTCTTCATTATTGTTTTGTTCCAAATATTTGATAATTTCCTTCTTAATCTCTTCTATGACCAAGCTATCATTCAGCATTAGGTTATTTAGCTACCATGTTTTTGTATGAGTCTGAAGATTCCTGTTGTTACTGAGTTCAACTTTTATTCCATGATGGTCTGAGAAGATGCAAGGAATAATTTCCATTCTTTTAAATTTAGACTTGTGACCTAAGATGTGATCAATTTCGGACTTTGTTCCATGGGCTGATGAGAAGAATGTGTATTCAGTTGTGTTAGGATGAAATGTTCTGTAGATGTCTGTTAAATCCAAATGTTGAATGGTTAGGTTTAAATCTAAAATTTCTTTGCGTAGCTTCTTATTTGAGGATCTATCCAACACTACCAAAGGAGTGTTACTATCTCCTACTGTTCTGGAGCTAGAGGAAATCAAGTTGCTCATGTCTGTTAAAGGCTCTCTTATAAATTGACGTGCAGTCTGGTTGGGTGCATGAGTATTAGTAATTGAAATTCATCATATTGAGTGTTATCCTTAACAAATATCAAGTGACATTCCTTATCTTTCCTTACTTTTGTTGGTTTAAAACCTATTGTATCTGCAAATAAAATGGCAACAGCTGCTTTTTTCTTATTTCAATTTGCCTGAAATATAGATGACCATCCTTTCACTCTGAGTCTGTATTTATCTTTTAAGGTAGGATGAAATTCTTGTATGTAGCAGATATCTGGCCTGAGTTTTTGTATCCAGTCAGCTAACCTGTGCCTCTTCAGAAGACAATTTAAATTATTCACATAAATTGAGAATATTGGTAAGCCTGGGGAATTTTGGGTATCAAGTTTTTTGAAATTCCAGTGGACATTTTTAATCCTTTTGCCACTGTGGAAGTTGGAATTTGATCAAAAGTTTCTGAGTGAGTTTACTTTTGTGCTGGTCATTATGGAGGATAGGTCTGAGAATATCCTGGATAGCTGGTTCAGATATGGCAAATTTCTTCAACATGTGAATGTCATTAAAATATTTAATTTCTCCATCATAAATGAAAGTCAGTTTGGCTAAATACAGAGTCTTGGGTGGAAAGTTATTTTGTTTTAGGAGATTAAAAGTCAATGACCACCCTATTGTAGCTTGAAAGTTTACAACAGAGAGATGTGCAGTCATTCTAATATTCTTCCCCTTGTAGGTTATGGTTTTCTTACATCTGACTGCTTTCAGGATTTTCTCCTTCATATTAACTTTAGTGACATTAATTATAATTGGTCTGGGAGTTATCTTATTTGGGTTGAATCATGTTGGGGTTCTGAAACTGTTTGCTATCTGAATTTCAGAATCTCTTCGCATGTCTGGGAAATTCTCCTTCATAATCTCATGAAGAGGGGTCTCTGTGCTTTGTGAAACAACTTTGTGGCCTTCAGGAATTCCTATAAGGTGAATATTCGTTTTCTTCGAATTATCCCAGAGCTTTCTGAGAGAATGATACCTTTTTGCTCTCCATTTCTCTTCTTTGAAAGCTTGGGAACCTTCAAAAGCTTTGTCTTCAATGTCAAAAATTCTTTCTTCTGCTTGCTCCATTCTGTTCCCAAGGGATTCCACTATATTTCTCAGATCATTGAGGGCTGCAAATTCTTATTTCAGTGTCAAAACCTTTGGTGATTTTGTGTTTGAAGTTATTGAATTCTTGAGACAACTTTTGAATTGCTCCTTAAATTTCCAATTCCAACTTTACCTTCATTCTATTAATCTTATTTGCAATCCAGACTCTGAGTTAGGTTTCTGACATCTCACCCATTTGTCTATGAATAGGCTCTTCAGTTGTGTCCCCCCTATCATTCCTTGGGGGAGTTGATCTACCCTGGTTATTCATGTTACTGGAGTTTTTCTGCTGATTCTGCCCCATAATTATTTTACCCTGTTTGGCTAGATGAGCAGATAAGGTGAATTTGGTTGGTGGGTTCCTGGGGTAGTGATTAAGCAGCCCTTTGCCCAAGAGCTGTGACTGGTGTCTGTACCTTTTCCCCTAGAGCTTTGCAAAGGACCTGTACAGTGCTACAGCCTGAGACACTGGGGACTTACTTGGTGTACTGGGGCTAAATGGCTCTGTCTTATTTTCAGCTTGTCTCTGTTCTACCCTAGTGAATTAGTTACTCTGGGTTGAAGTCTCAGCTGTGTTGAAATACCAGAAACTAAGTCACCCCACCCCACCAAGGGTAACAACTGGAAAAGGAAAATAAAACCTTCTCACAACCACAAATCCAGGGTACCACTTTGGATAGTCCTCAGGTGATTGATCTAGTCTGAGAGTTCCAAATCAATCATCCCAGTCAGCACCCAGTCTGAAGTGAGGGATTTCAAAAAGGTTTTCAGAAACTACATAGCAGGCGTCTGCTGGCTGCTTGAGTATGACTGACTCTAGTGCTCTATGGAGTCAGAAGAACCTCCCCAGCAAATGAATTAGTCTGGGAAGGTTGATGCCTCGTTCCCCACCTTGCACCTCTGTCACACCCAGTCAATGGTAACCCTGCAGG
Organism: Galagoides demidoff; assembly: GCA_963574575.1. Classification (NCBI taxonomy): domain Eukaryota; kingdom Metazoa; phylum Chordata; class Mammalia; order Primates; family Galagidae; genus Galagoides; species Galagoides demidoff. Next base: position 11,417 of record CAUYQV010075697.1, on the reverse strand, counting down.
GCTATGACCCAGTTCCCTCCAATGAGCAGATGCTTCAGGGTTTTGAGCTTGCCTGAGTCACAGAGAGATCTTATGTCTCCTTGGCCAGGCCTCTGCACTCTGCCATCATCCGGCAGGGGAAGTTGAGGCCTGACAACCTCTGGTTAATGAAAGCTGGGGCGGTTCACTCAGTTCAAGCCCTGCCCCTGATTGATGTTGCTAACACTTATATTTGTGCAGAATTTGTGATTCTGTCCTGGCTATATTCCCCTGCGGACCAGGCACTGTTTGAGTTCAGAGACTGCGACTCAGCCCCAGTCTGTGCTGCTGTCCGGAACTGATGTTTATGTTTCCCCTGCAGTCTGTGTTGGGGCAGGTGCAGTTAGAGCTTACACTCAGCTTTTGGTTTCCCACCTGCCTTTGTCTCAGCTATGATTCCCTAGGGGCTGGGTGTTTCTTAGGCTCACTAAAGCAGTCCTGGGTCAGCCCTGCCCTGGGAGTATGCCGTCCCTGCATACACATATTCACTTATCCGTCCTGCGCTCTGCCCAGGCTTGTACTGCCTCAGGCGTACACTTTGCTCACAGGAACTGCATTACCATCCCAGATCTATTCCACCAGAGTCTGCCACCGGCTTTCTTCCCAGAGAGACAGGGAGTATCCTTCCAAAATATTCCCAGGAGTGTGGGAGCCCTATTGTTCCCACTGCTGCTGCTACTCTGTGCTGGGAGGCACCACCTCTCCCCTTCCCCTATTGTTCCTTCAGTCCATGGTTTTCTTCTTACCCCTGTGCTGCATAATCAGCACAGACCTGCCGACACCCTGTCTACACCTCTCCAGAAAATGCCCAAGAATCTGGACTCCATGTGGGACATGCTTCCAAACCTCAGGGTGGGAGTGGAAAGGAATGCTGGGAATTAATAATTGCAGGTAGAGAATATATACAGTTTTAAATAGTTTTATGCCTGGCAGGAGAGTGCCATGGCACCCTAGTAGGGGAAGGTGGTTTGGTTTTTAGAGGGTCTCTCCTATGGAATAAAATGGGAGGATGCTTGAGCTCTGCTTGCTGATTTGTAGAAAGTATACTGCAAGATATTCTCATGGGAGAGGAACTCCTATCCGCTTGGTGATGGATTTTGTAACTGCTGTTTGTATCCTTGGGGTTGCATCTTGCCTCAGCAGGGTTGATGTGTGTTCTTCAGCCTTCTCTCTTGGCTCAGCTTCAAACCATCAACTTATTTGCCAAACTTCTGTCCTTTAACCTTCCTTCTGGACAGTCAGCCATCTTGCCTCTGCCTCCCACCCTGGCTATTTTTTTGTTTGGTTGTCATTGTTTAGCTGATCTAGGCTGGGTTCAAACTCGCCAGCCTCCTTGTCTGTGTCTGGCACCATAACAACTGTGCTATGGGTGCTGAGTCATATAAGGCACCTTTCACAAAATCAATGGCACCATTTTATCTTACAGGACTCTGACACAAATTATACCAAACACTTGAGGCAGTTCAGTATACATTATGAAAGTGTTTTGCCTGTAGAATTGTGTGGATATTTTCTAAGTCAAGTGTTTTCCCCACATTTCCTCCTAAGAGCTTGTAATCACTTCCTGGACCTGAATCTGTCTGTTGTCTTGGTGTCTCTCTCATGCTGTAGCAATATTTTACCTCTGGATTCAGCTACCGCAGTCAGTTTTATAAACTATAGCACTGTTCCCTTCAGCACTCTCACTCATGGGAAATAAAACCTATCTTTAGAAAAGCCCTGAAAAGCCAATACACTTAAAACAGGTCTCTATTTTTATTTTGAGGAAAAACTTTACTTTCATGTGGATAATGCTGTTTTCAGATGGGGGAATGTTTGTGGTCTATAAGTAGAGCAAACTTTTCTTCCCATATTTTGCACATTTTGTCATTATATTTTCTTATTGTATTTTCTATAGTTACATATTTTTGAGACCGAGTGTCTTTCACCGAGGATAGAGTGCTATGGTATTATAGTTAACAGCAAACTAATCCTCCTGGGCTCAAGAAATACTCTGGCCTCAGCTTCCTGAGCTTCTGGGATTGCATGTGTCTGCCACATTACCCACTAATTTTTTCTGTTTTTGGTGTAAATAGGGTTTCACTCTGGCTCAGACTGCTCTCAAAATGCCTGTGTTGAAGCAATCCACCCACTAACTCTCCCAGAGTGCCAGGTTTACAAATGTGAACCACTGCACCTGGCCTGCATATGCCTCTTCACATTGTGCTCACCTGGTGGGCTGAAAATTCTCACTTCGTTTGTATAATCGCTAAAATGCAGTATATAATTCTTACTTATATGTGTCTCAAAAATTATTAGGGCATGTGTGCTGTACTATGCCATCTTGCTACTATGCTTGGCATAATTTAACAGACAAAATTTATAATCTATTTTTATTCAATTGTGATAAAACTGAAAGGCATAATTTTGTATTTTTAAATTTCTTTCAGTTATATCTAATCATTCTACCCAGAACAATTCATAAGCACTGAGCATAAATATTTTATTATCAGAGATAATCCTGAGAAGATATGACAATGATAGCCCTGAAAATTTAAACTCAATAAAAGACTGGGATAGGGTTTATGTGTATAAGCAGCAGAAAGTATGTTACAATGGACTAGACGAAAGTTTAACAGCTATGCATGGTAAAATCTAGCAATGCAGTAAAGGTTTCAAAGTTGTCAGACAATTATCAAATGTAAATAGACATAAGATGATATATACCAGGGAGATAATATTTGAGTGTAAAAAATATGGGAAAGCCTTAAATTTATGCTCGAACTTTGGTAAATATAAGATAACCCATTTTGTGGAACAACAGTACAAATTTAAAGAATGTTGCAATGTTTTTAAATCTTGCTCAAGCCTGTCTAAGCACAGGGGACTTCATATTGCAGAGACAATCTCCCATTATGCAAATGATGACAAGTGTCTTATCCACAGGTCAAAATACTCTAACTATGAGACAGTTTATAATGTAGAGAAACCCTACAAATGTAAAGAATGTGGCAAAGCCTTTAACAATTATTCAAACCTTTTTGTACATGAAAGAATTCATTCTGGAGAGAAACTCTACAAATGTGAAGAATGTGGCAAATGCCTTAACAATTTCTTACATCTTTCTGTACATAAAAGAATTCATTCTGGGGAAAAATCCTACAAATGTGAAGAATGTGGCAAATCCTTTAACCATTCCTCAACCCTGTCTGAACATAAGAGAATTCATTCTGGAGAGAAACCCTACAAATATCAAGAATGCAACAAAACTTTTAAGTGGTACTCATACCTTTCTGTACATCAAAGAATTCATTCTGGAGAGAAACCCCACAAATGTGAAGAATGTGACAAAACCTTTACCCAGTACTCACACCTTTCTAGACATCACAGCATTCATTCTGGAGAGAAACCCTACAAATGTGAAGAATGTGAGAAAACCTTTACCCAGTGCTCACATCTTTCTGCACATAAAAGAATTCATTCTGGAGAGAAACCTTACAAATGTGAAGAATGTGGTAAATCCTTTAAAAATTCCTCACATCTCTCTGTCCATAAAAGAATTCATTCTGGGGAGAAAGCCTACAAATGTGAAGAATGTGGCAAAGCTTTTAACCAGTACTCAAATCTTTCTGTACATGAAGGAATTCATTCTGGAGAAAAACCCTATAAATGTGAAGAATGTGGAAACGCTTTTAAGCATTACTCAACCCTCTTTGCACATCCAAGAATTCATCTTGGGAAAAACCCTATGAATGTCTAGAATGTGGAAAAGCCTTTAATCATTACTCAAATCTTTCCACACATAAAATAATTCATTCTGGGGAGAAACCCTATGAATGTCCACAATGTGACAAATTCTTTAACCAGTACTCAAACCTTTCTGTACATAAAAAAATTCATTCTGGAGAGAAACGTTACAAATATGAATAGTGTGGCAAACCCTTTAACTGAGGGTCAAAACAGCATGTACATTAAAAAAAAATGAGATAACATGGAAACCTTAGAAATACGAAGAATGTGGCAATATCTTACTTGGTTTTCATAACTTACTAAATTTATAAGAATTTACACTGGAGAGAAATCCTACAACTGTGAAGAGTGTGGTTATGCACTTAACCAGAGCTCAAACTTTAGTATATGTAAGAAAATTCATATTGGAGAGAAATCTGACAAATGAGAATAATATGGCAAATGTTTTAACTGATTCTTGACTCTTAGTAAACATAAGATAAATCATGTCGGAGAAAAATCGCAAAATGTACATAAAATTCAGTAGAATTCATGTTGAACAGAAAGGCTATAAATGTGAAGAAGGGAAGAAGTGTTTAACTTGTGCTCAAACCTTTATATGAAATTTATGACAGAGAAAACCTCTACAACTGTGAAGACAATGTCAAATCTTATAAACAATATTCGCACATTTCAGTACATTACAGAATTCATAGAGATGTTCTATATATGTAAAGAATATGACAATGTCTATAAATATTTCTCATATTTTTCTAATCATAATTCATATGAAAGAAATACTGTACAAATTTCAAAGATTTCTTAAAGTTGTGTTTATCCTCTTCCATAGGGCTAAGGAGAGACAGGGGCAGATGATTCTAGGGGATACCTTGTCTATAATAAGAAGGAACAAAATTACCAGAGTGGGCTGCCAAGAAAGTAAAGCATTTCAGGAAGGCTTTCAACAACTGAACTGATGTTTACTTTACAAAACTGACTCTCATAAGTAGAGAGGCCATAGTGTGGAGATATGGGCAAAGCCACAAAAACTTTGCAGCATGCATACAAGTAACTGACAGTAGCCTCAAGTGACCCATTTTCATTAACACAGTAAAATTTTCACCACTTTTATCACAGTTTACAAATACTATAACAACTTCTGGAAATTGCTTTACAGGCATAGAAATGGGAGGACTGTCCATTAGGGAAATTTTCCCCTTTTCCAGGAAAAATAGTAAATATATTTCCTCCACCACCATGTCTAAATGGAGATTTGGAAAATTATCATGAAGGGGAAAAGTCCCACTAACCCAGGGTGTTCTCCACTTGATAAGGTAGATGTCTTCCTTCTCTGGAGTGCACTGTCTTTTAATAAACTTTGGCATTTTGCCCATTGGTATCTACTTGTTCTGCTCATTTGTTCTACTGTGTTGGTACCAGTAACTATGCTTTGTCACCTGGAAGCAAAAACCAGGGATCACACATTGACATCTGTTCAGGTTATGTGACATTTTAGTGCCAAAACCTGGGAGGAAAGTGTACATTTTCAGCAAGATAAGGTAATGAACATTAGACATTCTGAATTCCTGTTGCCTGATGCACATTACTTATTACACTTATAGCTTTTACTCTCTTTGCTTTCTAGGTAAAGTAGCTCCTTACCTACCCCTGCACCATTTCCTTCTTTTTTTTTTTTTTTGTTTTTTGTTTTTTGTTTTTCATCTCCACAATGCACATCATCCCTTAGTTGGGCCTAATATTCAAAAACATACAAAGAGGCCTCTGGTTCCACAAGCAGAACATTAAACCAGATTTTTACAGTTTTGATAAGGAGAATTGGGATGACAGCAAGAGAAAGCCAGGCCAGTTTCAGTCCCCAAGAGTAGAAGTAAGCTTTTGAAATGGTTGCTACCAATAGTGAAGAAGGTTGTCAGGAACAGGGTTACTCTAGGGTCAGGCAAGAAGACACCAGGCCAGAGCCCTTCCAGCACCCTGACTATGGGTTCCTAGAATCAGGAATGGCTCAGGAAGCAGCCTCTGCTGGGACCAGAGCCCTGTACTGGGTCCCTCTACTGGGACCTTTCAGTACTAGAGAGATGCCCTGGAAGTAACATTTCCCTCTCTTGGAGATGGGGGATCAAACTTGCCTTCCAGACACTGTGAAATCCCTGAAGCAGCTCTGACTCTCTGGAACTCTTTTAGTTTGGTGGACACGCTCCAGCTTCAGAACAAGGACCACTTTCAGATGCTGGGAAGGCTGGTTGTTGGGTAGCTATCTCTGTGTGTCACAGTAAACACTGATGTTCATAACAGGACAGCCACCCTTTTGCTCTTGCTGAATATTCAGGGCTTCTGTTTCTCTCTCTTATATCTTTCTTAAAAATGGAAGGTAAAATGCAAACCTACAGGGTACTCTAAAGTCCCTCTGCTCCCTGGTTGATGATGCCTTGTTTATTTTTTTAGTGTCTTCTAGCTGGCTTACCCCATTGTTTGATGACGTCTGAACTTTAAGCTAAAGACCTAAATCCTGTAAAACCACAGGCTTCCTTCCCAGGACTTTAAATACAAAAGACTTGACTGGGATTGCATTTCCATTCAAAATTGGAAAAAAGAACTTAAAGCAAGAAGGAACCAGTATGTAGCAGAGAGATATGAAGAAACTCATAAATATCAAGAAACATGGGTGGCAAGGAATACTAAAAGGAAAAGAATGATTTTGTGTAGGACAAAACCTAATAAAAATATTTCTCCTAAAATAAATGATGATTTAAGAAGAAAATATTCTTTTTTTTTTTTCAGACAGTCTCAAGCTGTCACCCTGGGTAGAATGCCATTACATCACTGCTCACAGCAACCTCAAACGCTTGGGTTTAAGCAGTCTTCTTGCCTCAGCCTCCCAAGTAGCTGGGACTAAGATGCCCACCACAACACCCGGATTTTTTTTGGTTATATTTGTTTGGCAGGCCCCGGTTGGATTTGAACCCACCAGCTCTGGTGTATGTGACTGGCGCCTTAGCCACTTGACCTACAGCGGCAATCCAAGAAGAAAATTTTCTGACAAACATAGGGCTTCAGCATGTCAAAAATGGTCTATGTAAGGGATAATATTTGCAAAGGTAAATTCATGAAAAATCTTGTATGTGAACAGGCTGGCCTAACTGAAAAGGGAATCTCCAAGGAAGTGTTAATTTTGTTTTGAGACTTTGTTTAAAACCTCATTAGATTGCTATGTATTTGCTGAAAATGACAAACATCAATTATTTAGCATGAATCTGCCACAATAATGTTAAATCTGCTGCTCTGTATTTTCTTCTGCCTGCCTGAAGCTATATTTCGTTAGTTAGGGCTTTTGAGATCCCTACTCAAGGTAATGAGTTACTCTTTTGAAAATGAAGCAAAGAAAAATAGGAGTGAACTTTATCCTTTAAGAACTAGCCCTTTTTCTTACTGCCTGACATTTTTAACTCCTTCCCCTGGATCTTTAAATGACTCCGCACACCTCTTGGCTTTTTTTGCTAAGATAAGATGACAGACTATATATGTGTAACTGCTGCCACCCTTGAATAACACATTTTTTCTTTCACAAGAAATGGCCAAACTGGACCAACATTTCTGGTTGTGGTAGAAACTAGGGACTACCTGCTTTCCTTGCTGCCCTTTTTGAGTTGTGACTTTCTCAATCAAGTAAGGTGTTTCAAATTGATTTTTCCCCTGCTACATCAGTGGGGTCTCTTTTTATAAAACTGTGGCTGTAAGGGCAAAAACTAACTTTATTTTAATTACTCCCTAAACTGCCCATACTCAGAGCTTCGGGCTGCACCTGCATTATCAAGGACATTGTGTTTACTCCCTTATGCCTATATTTAGAGAAGCTGCATACCAGAGAACTTGTGTAACCCCTCTCCCTTTCTTTGTCTTCACCCCACTGTGCACACATCCTGTAATTTGCCCCCTTGTACAGTATCTACCCAAACCAATCAGCTTAAGACAAACACTACCCCTCCCTTCTTTCTTTCTGTACCCCTTAAAACCCCCTTCCATTTTAGAATCGGGGCTTTTCTGCTCTCCTGCTGCAACTGGAAGAGTAGGAAGCCCTGACTCGAGTCTGATAATAAACTGCCTCTTGCCCTTTGCATTGGAACAGTCTCAGAGTGATTTATGGGTGACCCTGTGACTTGGGCACAACATGGTCTTGCTCTGCTCTTGGCTTTAAGCTCTAGTTTGACACCCCTCAAGTGGAGGCAAATGGTCCATGTTAAACCTCCTCACAGACTCACTGAAAAGATCCAGGAAGATACCCCAGATTCCTCTCAGGCTGAATCAATGGGCAGCTCTTTCACTGTGGTCAGTAGTAAAACTCAGGGCAGACAGGGAGGTCATGTGACCAGGAGGACTTGGTGAGTCAAAGGCTAAAAAGAGGTACCCAGGCAGAGGTAAGTCTGAAATTCAGGAATTGAAGGTAGAAAGTGGGTGCATGCTTGTTAAGGGATGCCACCAGCCACTGGAATCTGACCTTGAGACTCTAGGGGAGAAAACGCAGATCTCAGCCCACTCTGGCAACCTTGTGCCCTTGAGATGGGCTCAACATTGTCCACAGGTAATACTTGGTCCATGACAATGATGCCTTCATGAACAGCCAACTATTTGGTACAATGGCTCTAGGGATGCCCAGCCCAAAAGGTAGTCTATTCTCTTTACCTATGGAAAGCTGTGGGCAAAGGCTTTCTATTAGATATTTGGGCTACATATTCATTGCTTAATACTTCACTCTCACCTCTGACTAAAGAATGTTCTGTAGCAGGAGTAACAGGACAGCTGGAACACAAATTCATTCTTCAACCTCTTACATGCTAGATTGGAGAAAAAGAGTTGATTCATCAGTTCCCTTCAATGCCTGATTTCTTTGTTCTGTTGTTGTGGAGAGAATTATTGTGTAAATGAAATACTCAGATTACTGATAGAAAACAATAGTCTTCCCATGAAGGTACTCCATGAACAGACCTGGTAGATGGTACTCTAGGGTCTGGAGGATGAGGAGAAATAGCCAGAAGAAACCAACATCCAGGTAAACTTCTCTATCTAGGAAGAGCTTCCCCTGAGAAACCTCAGAACTACCTCAGTAGAGATTCACTTAATACGAAAACTGTTCTCACCCTGTGAAACAGGAAGCATTAGTACACATAGCCCCTTTGATAAATTTATGAGATATAGCTTTTACAAGCTTGTGGTGTGGAATAACAAATGCTACAAATACAGATGAAAGTCAATCTGTTATCCAAACAGGAAATAGTAACAACAATTTTTAATCTTTTTTTTGTTTGTTTAGAGTTAATTTCTTTAATTTATAATGTGCCTTATATACATCGTGTTTGAAATTACTTTCTGAATTATTATATTATAACTAAGTCAGTCATACAGCACCTCAAAGACAGACACAACATCTTAATTACTATGTATTTCCAAACTGAGCTGACCAAAAAGGCTTCTATTTGGAGGCCGGCGTCCTGCTCGCTGGTGGCCGCCGCCCACCACCCCGGCCGTGGCGCCGCGCAGGCCCAATGTCTGGCCGCAGGCTGCGGGAGCCGCCGCCTGAGGCGGGAGAGGCGGGCGGCAGGCAGGCCTGCGCTGAGCCTGAGCACGGCGGACCTAAACCTGGCGGAGATGACAGTGGTGGAGTACAAGCAGCTGCAGCACATCCTCTACTCGCACACTGAGGTGGCAGACGGCGAACAACTCGGTGCTGCTGGCGGCCGGGGTGCGGGCGAGGGCGCGGGCAGCTTCGCCGCAGGTGGAGAGAATTATTGTGAAAATGAAATACTCAGATTACTGATTCTCTAGAAAACAAGAGCCTTTTCATGAAGGTACTCCATGAACACACCTGGCCTGGCAGGTGTTACTCTCGTGTCGGGAGGATGAGGACAAATGGCCTTGCCTGGGTCACATTGACTTCCAGGAGCTGCTCATGATGCTGCTGAGCGAGGCAGGAGCCTGGGCGCTGGGCACAGTGGAGGCCCGGGCCAAGTCAGGCATGCGCCTCCGCCTGGAGAACCGCTTCAACAAGGTCGCCACCAAGCGCAGCACGGAGGCGCCACCGTCCTGCCCCCACCAGCTGGGCGTGGCGCTCAACAATTTGGTAACCCTTATTTGACATCCATCTGTGTTGATGAATGTTCCTCTTCACCAGCAACAAAACAAATGTACAACATTAGTGAAAAATAAAACTGTTGCTGCAACTACTGCTTTGCAGTTCACGTACCCACTGTTTATGAAGAACGCTTGCTCTACTGGTAGAAATTCTAATCTTTCACAAACCCAGAGTTCTAGTGAGAGAACAAAGGACGGCTCCATCTTGTAAGGACTTCCCGCCGCTTGAGAGAGAAGAAAGGGAGACGCTATCTTGTAAAAAGTTCCCGCCTATTTAGAGAGCTACCGGGCCTGAGAAACTCTCTGAATCCTCGAAACAGGAAACTCGCGCACTGCCCATGCTGGAATTTAGCCAATCAATAAAGACCCCTACGTAGGGTGACCAGACATCCCGATTTTGGCGGGACAGTCCCACTTTTCAACAATTTGTCCTGAGTCCCGCAGCATTTTAAAAAAGTCCCGATTTTTGGAAATAATGCACTAATAGGTGGGAGAACAGAAAGGGAATATACGGTTTTCGGCCACCATGTGGCTATTTTGCCAGAATATGAGTTTTATATTATTTTTGTTAATTTTATAATGTTAAACTGTAATAACAAATAATTGCTGAGAAGTGATTATCGAGAACTACCTATCAAAGTTTCCCTTGTTCTCAGGCCCTGCCCTGCCCCGTCCTCTGCTCCACCCCCGCTGCACCCCCCAAACAAGTTGTCCCGCCTGACAGATGTTCAAATCTGGTCACCCTACCCCTATGACTCCCTGTAGTAATGTTACCCCCCCCCCCGCATTTTATTGTATCCCATAATATGTACCCCCTTTTAAAAGAAGTAGACAATAGCGAAGTGTGCTCTCAGCCAGGGCCTACCCGTTATGTCAGGTCCCTGAGGGCCACCCGAGCCCATGGTAAAAAAATAAAGACTCTTTTTACAACGGATCAGAATCCTTGTGGTTTGGGGGGATTTTGAAACCTGGGCATAACACCAGTAACTCATGTTCTATAAGTGAAGCTTCCAAGCACCAGGATATTAGATTGCCTAGAGCATGTTCTTTCGTTGTAACCCAGCCCTCTTTCCCCTGCCCACTCCTGTTCCCCAGCCCTCACCTGTTTCCCCCACCACCACCCTCACCTGTTCCCCCCACCTCCAGTCCATTTCCCTCCTCCTCCCTTCTCCCCAGAGGAGAGTCCATTCCAGGAACAAGCCAAGTCCCTCCTCCCCCCAGGGTGGCTGAGTGCTTTCCAGCCACTTTCCAGGCGCCCTTCTTCCCCCTAGGGTTGCCAAGAACAAGCTTCAGGTACAAGGAAAAAAAGTCCCAAGTTTCACAAAACCCCCAAGTTCTCAGTAGATGAACAATGGTGGAAAACTTACTGAGACTTGATTAATTACTGTTGTAATTGTGATATAAAGTGTATCCATTGTCAACTGAAACTGTATTATTGTTCCATTGCTGTATCTATGACTACCTGAGTTGTAACCCCCCTTAATCAGTCACATTTCGCTTCTGTAATATGCTGACACAAAGCCTATAAAAGGTAACTCACCCTCACA
>CAUYQV010075691.1:0-14624 GCA_963574575.1 Galagoides demidoff | reverse complement strand
CCTGTGGTCCCAGCTACTTGGGAGGCAGAGGCAGGAGACTCGCTTGAGCCCAGGAGTTGGAGGTTGCTATGAGCTGTGATGCCATGGCACTCTACCCAGGGGGATAACTTGAGGCTCTGTCTCAAAAAAAAAAAAAAAAGAAAAGAAACAAACTTTCTGGGTGTACCTGTTTTTAAATTGTCATCAGTGACTGTTGGAAGTGCTGGCCCTCGCTGGGCTCAGTGGTTCACACTGGTGATCCTAGCACGTGGGAAGGCTGAGACACAAGAATCGCTTGGGGCCAGGAGTTTGAGACCACCCCACACAAAAGCAAGACCCTTTCTCTATTAAAAATAGAAAAAAAAATTACCCAGGTATTGTGGCAGTCCCTATAGTCCCAGCTACTTGGTAGGTTGAGGCAGGAGGATTGCTTGAATTCAGGAGTGGAGCTTACAGTGAGCTATGACACTGTACTCTAGCCCAGGTGACAGAATAAGACCTTATCTCAAAAAAAAAAGAGAGAGAGAGAGAAGAATACTCTGGGAGGCTGAGCAGAAGTGAATGCGTAGGTCAGCAGTTATTTTCTGCTTCCCGAAGCACTGTTGTGTGCATTCTGGCAGTGGCCCCAAAGAAGTGTGGGTGGATAGCTTGAGCTCACGAATTCGAGACCAGCCTGATCAAAAGCAAGACCCCGTCTCTACTACAAATAGAAAAACTGAGGCAAGAGGATTGCTTGAGCCCAAGAGTGGGAGGTTGCTGTGAGCTATGACACCATGGCACTCTACCCAGAATGACAGCTTGAGACTCTGTCTCAAAAAAAAAAAAAAAAAAAGGGAGAGAGAAGAAGTTCTAGTCTTGAAAGAAAGGAAGACTGAGGAAGGGAGGAGGGTGCAGGACAAGGGAGGCTTACTCTGGCCCCTTGCCCTGGTTATGGCTCACTGATCCCTAAATGTCAGGAGAAGCACTGCCAGGTTTTCCTGTCCCCCGGAGTACTCCCAGCCCCACCCCTCACCTTGCACACGTGCTCCCGCACAGAGCTTGAGGCCAGGCTGGGAGTTTCAGCTGGCAGCAGCTGAGAATCTGGGGAGCTTCTATATAATATTGCTGTGCAGACTCCAACCCAGACCAATTAGACTGAGGTCTGGGGGGTGAGATACCCCAGTGCTGGTGCTTCTAATGTATAGCTGAAGCTGGAAAGTACTGAGGTTGACAAATAAATATGTACTGAGGACTTTTCGGTGGCTGAGTGACCACAACCCACGGGGAAAACATCCAGCATAAGAGAATGAAATTGCCCTTCCAGCTGTGTCCATGTGGAACTGGTGCTCTGGGGTGTGGGCCGCCCCCTGAGGAGCTTGGCAGTGTCACTTCGGATGATGGGGACTCTCCACAGGGCTCCCTTGCCCTCATGTGAGGTGGCAGGAGTCGGGTAACTCACTGTGGGGATGGAGGCAGGGGAGGGGCTGGGTTATCAAGAGCTGCGTGAAGGGGTTTCTCCAGCCTTGTGCCCCCTTCTGTCTTTGGCAGAGACATTGATCCCTATGTCCCTGAGGCCCATCTCTGAGCTGCGGGCTCCTGGGGAGTGGGGGCATTAGGTTGGGAGGAGACCTCAAAAATTATGCTCAGAGGAGCCCATATCAGCATGTCTATGCCTTATGGCAGGGAAGAAACCCAAGTGTTGCCTGGAGAAACGCATCCAGAGGAGGGCTCTGAGAGCCACATGAACACGAACCCAGCCGCTTGCTTCTGTGTTCCCCAGGCCCACCCCTCAGAGCCCCAGGAGCCCAGTCTAGGCAAGATCAGCCAGAACTGCCCCATCTTGGAGGCGGTAGCCCTTCCTCCTCAGCCAAGCCACAGGAATGTGGCCAGAGCCTTTGCTGGAAAGTCCCACCCCCTCCACCCCCCCTCTGAGCTTCCTCTCTTCAGGAGCAGGAAAAGGATGGACAGGAAGGGGGCTCGAGGGGGGGGGACTCCCTCTCAGCACTGTCCCCAAAGAGTGTTCCTTGTGGGGGAAAGGAAAGCTGGTGAACGTGCTGACCTGGTGATAGCTGCTCAGCCAGCTCCTCTTGACCCCAGTCCTTGAGTGGTTCCCCCACAGTTTCTTAAACTGTAGTCTTCTGGAAGCTTCACTGGGCTTCTCCCACCCAGCCCAGTCCAGAGCCAGGTTTCCCAGCTGCCCCAACAAGGGAAGGCTCCCTCTGGCCTTGCCCGCACTTGGCATTAACATGTGGAAGGGAAGAGGGAGTATAGAGTGGAGGCCCCAGGCCCCTTCACCCTCCAGGCCGCACACTCACCTGCCCAACATTTTCAGAGAAGCCCCTTAAGCAGCTGCAATAGGTGTCCCTGGGCCTGCTCTGGGGAAGGGGGGACGGAAACTCCAAGGTGGGTCCTAGACTCAGTCCCGAAGTGGGCAAGACACTCAGCTGCCTGCTCAGAGGCCTTTGTTTGGCCTGTCAAGGCAAAGTTTGGACTATAGAAGGAAGACGGAGAAGTCAGAGGCTACAAGCCACATCTAGACCTGAGCCCAAGGGCAGGGATCCCCTCCTGCCTGTGCAGGAGAGACAACCTTTTAGAAATCTTGACCATTCTGCCTGAATTAGTCTCCTAAAGGAGAGAGCAGGGAAGAGGGAAATGGAGGGGCTGACTCTGCCCCAGCCCTGCCAGCGGTGTCATTTCTGGCGGCATGTGCTGCTGCAGAGGGAGTGTCACCAGCTTTGGGGTGGCCTGTCATTCATCTTGCCAGGGTGACTGTGCTCTCTCTATCTGATTTATCAGGCCCAATGGAACAGACTATTCTTCTTTGGTGTTCTTGTGGAGGGTGAAGGAAGGTGCCCAGCCGCAGCCACCGTTCTGCTCAGTGGGCATGGAGGGCCCTCAGAGTGGGGCAGGTGGGAGGAGAACTATAATTATTAGGGAAAGGGGTTTTACTGAGACGCTTCCCCTGCTCTTTTCCTCAGCAGCTGCTGACTAAAGTTTGTCCTTACCTGCTTTGTTTCAGATGCTCCAGCCAGTGAGAACACCAAGGCCCCGGAGATGAAATCCCGGAGGCCCAAGAGCTCCCTTCCTCCTGGGCTAGGAACAGAGAGTGAGTACTAGCTCTGCTTCACCAGACAGAGGCAGGGCCCGTGCCCCCTGGACCCAGAGGGCCTTAGAGCCCTGCCTCCGGGTCTCTCTTGCTTGTGCTCATGGAAGTCTAGCTTGGGCCCCAACGTTCCCAGGAAACTCTTGATGACAGAGCCAGGGGCCTTTTCTCACCCACCCTGCCCTCCTTAGCCTGTCTGCGGCCCAGGTAGCATTACATGGCTTCTGTTTTTCCTCCTACCCATGTGCCCTTCCACCTCACTCATATTCCTTCAACTTCTCATCAGATCCCTGCATGAGTGTCTCTTAATCTCTCCCTAGCTGCCTCTGCCCCGCCAGGGGGACCTTTCTAAATTACAGCTCTGATCTCACACCTGGTTGAAATGTGCAGTGGCCCCAAGAGCCCACAAAATCCCCTCACTGCTCCCCTGCTCTTCTGCTCCTGTCTTCTGCTTAGACCAAACTGAGCTCTTGCCTGTGCACTGGACATCCCCAGGTCCTTTCTTCATGCCTTTGCTGTGGCACCTCCCTCATGGGACACCTTTCTAGCAAACTCCCTCTAAAAAGCCTTCAGTCCTGAGGTCTTCCCACTTCAGCTCCAAGCAACAGTCCCTCCTGGCAGGGTCTATTCAAGAGGTTCCTTCCTTCAGAAGGACATGGGCTGCACCTTTGTTCATGGAAAGCCCTTCCTTATGTCTCAGAATCAAACAGTGTGGTACAGATAGCCAAGGGAGAAAGGAGCTTCTCTGTGACCATAGCAGCTACCTTCCCCTTCTGGATCTCAGCTCCTTATCCACAACGTGCAGTGCCTGGGGCTCACAGTGCTTTTACGGGCCTACCAACTGCTGTGATACCTTATAAAATCAGGAAAAGGTGAACTTTTAGGTCAAAGACAATGTGTTAATTTATAATATTAATATAGTCATCTTTATACTAATACAGGTGTAGAGTATAACTTACATAATTCAAATATCTGAGGATACAGTTAAATACATATACAGGTTGGCCATAAAGTTCGTGTGCAATTTAAAATTACACACTATTTTAAATTGCACATGAACTTTATGGCCATCCTGTATGTATTTTTTTGTTTGTTTTGAAACAGAGACAAAAAGTGTCACCCTAGGTAGAGTGCTGCAGCAGTTCACAGCTCCCCACAACCTCAAACTCTTGGGCTTAAGCGGTCCTCTTGCCTCAGCCTCCCAAGTAGCTGGGACTACAGGTGCCCGCCACAACACCTGGCTATTTTTTGGTTGTAGTTGTCATTGTTGTTTGGCAGGCCCGGGCTGGATTCAGACCCTCCAGCTCCAGTGCATGTGGCTGGTACCCTAGCCATTAAGCTACAGTTGCCAAGCCTATATGATTTTTTTAGTGGCAGAAGGGACCCATGAAGGCAGAAATGCCTAGAGGCCTCAAAAGTTATAAGGCAACCCTAGCTTCCTATATGATTTTCAGTCTAATTTTGTCAACAGAAATATCTTTGGACACCTCCAGTTTTAACAGAGGGTTGGGCATGCCCAGCCACTCTCTGTTTTAAAACAAAAGACTAGACAAGCTCCTAATTACCCATACTAATAGAGGAAAATAATTGAGCTTAATTAATTCAAGAACTGCTTCTTTTTTCTACTACAAGGCAATGTTTTGTGACCAAGTTTTATTGCTTTCTTTCTTTCCTTTTCTTTTTAAATTTATTCACCTTCCCAATGATGAACTTGGGTTATTAAACATACCCCAGCCAGACCATTGGGGGCTACTTAGCACGTTGGGGCAGCCAAGTTGGAATTATAGTTTCTCATGTGGGAAGCCTCAGATTATTGAGAGTGGTCATTTAGCCGGGAACCATGGTTTATACCTGTAATCCCAGCACTTTGGGAGACCAAGGTGAGCAGATCACCTGAGTTCATGAGTTGGAGTCTAGCCTGAGCTGGAGCGAGACCCCATTGCTGAAAATAGCCAGGTGTTATGGTGGGTGCCTGTAGTCCCAGCTACTTAGGAGGCTGAGGCAAGAGTATTGCTTGAACCCAAGAGTTAGAGGTTGCTGTGAGCTATGACGCCACGGCTCTCTACCGGGGGCAACAAAGTGAGACTGTCTCAAAAAAAAAGAAAAGCCTTGTAAGAATAGGTTTATAATTTTATTTCCAAGAGTAGTCCTTGGGCCCATGCTGTAATAGTTACAGGAAGATAAGAGCAAAAGAGACATAGGATGTAGGAAGAGCACCAGGGATTGTGAATTCCCTGTTGTGACATGGCTGTCCCCTGCCTCTGGGGACAGAAGCAGCAAGTGCAGGAGTTAGGCTGGAGCTCAGCAGCCTCCTGCTCTCAGCCCCACACATCCACTCCAGTGAGATCCTGAACCAGATCAGGTGGGGTCAGGGCAGAGCTATGGAGGAGAAAAACAAGCTCCAGACAATGAGCAGAGCAGGAGCTGGGCTCTCTGCCCTGGAGAGCGAGGCTGTGGAAAGCCCCAGGCAAGTTGTCATTGTCAGATGCTGGAGCAGTGCCTGCCCCCTTGGATAGATATTAGAGTCACCGGGGGAGCTTTTAAACCACTCACCTAGGCTGCACCCCAGACTAATTAAATCCAGATCTCAGGGTAGGAGACAGGCTTCAGTGTGTGTTTAGCTTCCCAGGGTCCTCCTGTGTGCAGTCAAGCTGGACGCCAGCTGCTCCAGGGAGAAGCCTGGCATCTGCCACTGTGGTCTTGAGAAGCAGAAGGGGGTCTCCCCTACTGCCTCTGATCAACACAGAGGCACCTGGGAGCCCCTCATCCCAATAACTTCAGGGTGTCTTAGTTGCTGGACAGGGAAGTGAGCAAGGTGCCCTGTGGGCTGGGGTTTGGAAGCGGCTAGTGAGGCCTGCAGAGGCTGGAGGGACTCAAGCAGTGTTAGGCCAGAAGGAGCAGGGCTGGCAGGAAGACTCCAGCTCCCAGAAAACACACACCCACACTCCTGACTGGGCTGCTCCAACAGGCGCCGCTTCCCTGCACGAGGGCGTTTCACTCTGTGTAGTGCACCTCCGTGGCAGAGTTAGATATCTTACCCACAGAGGATGAGCGATGTCTCCATTGCAGTAATGGCAACTTGGTATCCCTTGGCCTGCCCCTCCACCCAGCCCATCACCCAAACCTGCTGGTTCTTGGAGCCTCCACCTGCTTACAAACCTGCACACTTGTCCTTCAGACGCCTGCACCCTGGGTGCCTGAGGGACACCGTGGGGCTGTGTTCCTGAGGCCTCCTGGGAAGGTGGCTGCCCAGAGATGGGAAATGAAAGAGCTGTCTCTTAGGCCTGTAGCCTAGTTCTTTTCTCCCTTTTTGGAATAATTTTTATTGTTTATTAATTACATAAATATACATGTACACATTCTTATGTGAGCATGTTAAGCAGTGTAGAAATATACCACATGCAGTGTGACCGTCTTCTTTCCTCTACCCCCACTTCCACTCACCCCCACAGTGTATTCACTTTGTTACTTTTCTCTGTGCATTTATATATGTGTGTGCATGTGTGTGCCCACACATGCAAATACTTCATTTGGGTTTTTCTCCCCCACCGAGATGGGACCACGTGGTCTATACAGCCCCATAACTTGCCTCTCTCTGTTAGCACTGCCGTCCCAGCCCCAGACACCTAACTCCGTGAACGCTCTGGCTGTGTATGTGTTCATTTTTGCCAAGGGCTGAGAAGTACCTAATCTAAGGAGGAAATTTATGTTTCCTGAGGGAAGGTGGAATGATTTTCTCATCAAACTGTGGGAGGCCAGACCCCTATCTGCACACTGCCCCAGCTTGCATGTCCAGTCCTCTGAATAAGCTGTTGGTGGTTAGAGTGGATGACACCCACCCACTCTGGGCTGGGAGCCCCCCACCTCCCAGCACCGAGGAGCATGAGCCACATTGATCTGCCCCAACTCAAGCAAGGGACAGGATGAGAGAAAACTGACAAAAGCACAAATCAGAGACCCAGACACCAGCTCACAAGAATAGGAGGGCGGTGGGGGTAGTTTGGGAAGATCTGGGGATGAGAACTCTAGACGGGTCATGAAAGAGGAGGAGGGAGAATGGAGCTGATGTGGTTTGGTTGCAGAGGAATGATGACATTGGGGGGGGGGGGGGAGGAGCCACTGGGGTTTTGGCAGGAAACTGCAGGTGCTAGAGTGAAGGTTGTGAGGGTGCAGAACTCAGGACCACAGTTTACCGAGCACCTCAGTCTATGTCACTTCAGCCGAGTCTCAGGGATGCTATCGGTAATTGTTCCCATTTTGCAGATGAGCAAAACTGAGCATCAGAGAACTAAAATTGTCCTGCCCAGGTCTCATAGTTAGTAAGGTGTGGAGCCATGATTGCAAGTCTCATCTATGTCCCCCAAGTCTCATCTATGTCCCCCCCCATAAGCCCCTGTGCCTTGCCATAGTCTCAGGACTATTTTCTATGCTGTCCACACAGGGCTGGGCAGAGTGTCCCCCATCCATGGAGATAGCAGGAGAAGGTGGGGGACTGGCTAGATAGGGCTGGGAGAGGTATGGCCCCCATTATAGCTGAGGGAGAAGGAGGGCAGCCCCTGGCATGCTTCCCTGAGTCTCCACCCTGTCTGGGGGTCTGTTTGCTGCTTGCCTTTCAGGATGAAACAGGATTTTATTTTCAATACCTATTTTGGTATAATTTCAAATTTATAGAAAAGTGGCAAGAATAGTACAAGGAACTCTTATGTACTCTTTATTTAGAGTAACCAACTATTTATATTTTGTCCCATTGTTTTATCATTGTCTGGGTTATGTTTATTCATTTATTTACTTATTTAGACAGATACCTGCTATTTTAAACCAAGTTAGAGACATTATGCCCTTGACTTCTATCTCATTCTGTGTCTCCTAAGAACACCATGCAATTATTGTTTTTTTGAGACATAGTCTCACTTTATCACCCTCAGTAGAGTGCCATGTCATCACAGCTCACAGCAACCTCCAATTCCTGGGCTTAGGCAATTCTCTTGCCTCAGCCTCCCAAGTAGTTGGGACTATAGGCACCCTTCACAACGCTCAGCTATTTTTTTGCAGTTTGGCTGGAGCCAGGTTCCAACCTACCACCCTTGGTATATGGGGCTGGTGCCCTCTCCACTGAGCCATAGGCATCACCCACAATGCAATTATTGAAATGAGGAAATTTGACATTGAACCACTACTGTTATCTAATTAATGCATGGTCTCCAATCAGTTTTTGTCATTTGTCCCAATAATGTTCACTATAGCTAGTTTTCTCCTTTTGATGGGAATTTAATACAAACACTCCTGGAGCGCTTTATCCATTCTTCTTGTGGGTCCCCAACTCTCTTTAGAGATAGAACGGGAGAGAAACTCTCAAGCCCCAGAGAGAAACATCCAAGAATCCTCCTCCTGAACTGATCAGGGTAGGGGAGGTGGGAATGACCCTTAGACTTCCAGATGCTGATTCACTATGATTCCTTCTAGGCAACGCTCAGGCACAAGACAGCAAGAAAGCCACAGAACTAGAAAGCAGAAAGCAAAAGTCCTGGTTCTTTATTTATAGAAGAGTTGCAGGAATAGTACAAGGAGGCTTGGTGCCCGTAGCACAGTGGTTATGGCACCAGCTACATACACTGAGGCTGGCAGGTTCGAAGCCAGCCTACTAGGCCAGCTAAACAGCAATGACAACAGCAACAACAACAAAAGTAGCTGGGTGTTGTGGCGGACACCTGTAGTCCCAGCTACTTGGGAAGTTGAGGCAAGAGAATCACTTAAGCCCAAGAGTTTGAGGTTGCTGTGAGCTATGACACTACAGCACTCTACTGAGGACAACATAGTGAGACTCTGTCTCAAAAAAAAAAATAGTACGAGGAATTCTTACATACTCTTTATTTAGAGTGGCTAGAATGTCATCATTCCTCTCCAACCAAACCATATCAGCTCCATTCTCCTCCTCCTTCATGACCCGTCTAGAGTCCTCATGGTGGCTTGGTCAAAGCTCTCCAACCCTTTGGACCTTAGCTTCCTCCCTTGTCACATGGGGAGTTCTCCAGTGGACCCCAGGCCTCTCCCAACTCTGGCATCAGGCCATTGGGTGGAAAGCTTTTTGAGTGAAACGGCTTAGGTGAAGTCAGCTCACTCTTCTTCCTATCTGTGGCTATGTGAAGGAGTCTGAGCCACAGCAAGCATCGCTGGGACAGTGCAGCAGCAGAAACATCCCAAGGGGAGGAGGCCTTCCTGGGCTTAGGGTGTCCTCCCAGGAGGGCATGCGAGTGGCTGGGGAGGGAAGGCTAGCATGCTGTCTGTACACAATGCTGTTGATAAATTTAAGAAGTGGTTTTAGGAAATTCAGATGAGGCGATGCCAGTTTGGTAATAGATCTGGCAATTCCTCCCAGCAGGCTGTATAAGCTGAGGGTCTTTTGGAAAAGTGAGAAATGACCATCTATTGCAACTTTACTACTTGAGTGCAGGAACAAGGTCCTATCCATCTCCAAAACTTCAGTGTCTGGCCCCTGTGCACATTTATAATAAATATTTGCTTTTTCAAGACACTTTATGAGTCCCACGCTTTAAGGGTCCTTCCCTCCTCTGTGGTGCTTTAAAGGATGATGGGGGTAGAATGTCACTTAGTATTCCATGCCTGGCCTTTCCCTGAGCTTTCCTCCTGACATTGATTGCTTTGGACCATCTAGATTATACCTTTACACATCTCTGCCCTGACCTCTTGTGCATGTCTCTCTAAAACCAAAAACTATGTCAACTTGAAAGCATCTTTGGATATCAGAAATAGCATCAAGTTTTTATAAAGGGTTTCCCCAGAACCAAATCTTTCTCTTAAACATTCTCTGCAGGTCATGGGGAATATTAAGTCCTGGCAGGATTCATAAGGCTGGAAGGCAATGCTGGAGAGGTTGGGATGTGTTATTAAGGCTTGCCTGACAGTGAAAGGAGAGAAGCAGGGTATTTCCATGAATCTTTCTAGAAGTTGGTGTAGACTCTCAAGTTACTCTTCTCTGTAAGGAGAGGGTGCCTAGCCCCACCTCCATCCCCCAGGACACATAACCACCAGGTGGCTACCCCTGGCTCCTTCCCCAGCTCTCCCAGTATCTCCCATAAGGAAGCCAGGTGGCCAGAGAGTCCTCCCCAGGCAGGGCCTGGGGGCACCCGCCAGCCAGTGCTGGCACTACTGGGCCTAGGGTGCTGGGCTACCCCTTTCACAAGCATCCAATGTTCTGTGTCCTGAGGGGTTGGGAATGGATGTTTGCATAACAAGAGGAGAGTGTTTTTCTGGAATTTTCTTGTGTGACAGCCTTTGCTATGAAGGGAGGTGGGTGGGAAATTTGCCCAGAGATGTTAATGATGAGAAGACAACCAGTATTTCTTCCCAAGTCTATGAAGACAACCTAGAAGGGGCTGGTGTGTGCAGCGGGGAGGGTCAAGTCACCAGGGCCCTGAACCCACCCAGCATGGGGCAGTGGGACTCAGCCTCCCACCCCAGGGGCCCCTGTGCCTCTGGCTCTGGTATAGCCTCCTGGGCCTCATGCTCCTTCCACATTCAGTGCAACTTAAGTCCTGTTCAGGAGCCTTTGGCAAAAAATTAATGCTGGTTTTGGGAATTGTGAAGAGTTTGTTGTCTATTTTTAGCTAACTACCTAAAAAGGGCAATGTCCCCAGAGAGGCAGAGATCCAGGGACCTGCCTGTACCCAGGCCGGTAAGGCTAGCTCCCTAATTCTCCTTTCTCTTTGTTATCGCAGCCCCTCTGCCTCTGTGGGAACTACCTGCAGGCTCTGCACACATCTTAAAAGCACTTGCTCTGGTCTGTCTGGCCTGCTGATTTTCCATATTTAAGAGATAGAAACTCAGGTGCCTTTAGACTGAGCAATCTGGAGACTTCCATGGGGTACTGACCTTTCTCCCTCCCAGGACAGAAGGAAGGGTCACAAGGACATTTAGGAAACTGACCTCCCTAGTGCTGCTCCAGATTTCTTAGGAGGCTTCCAAATGTGATGCTTTGGTGATGATTTTATTGGGCTGCTTCACTTCTTGTAAGCTCGGTCTCCTATCTAGAATGGAAGGCTCAGCACCTGGCAGTTTTGATCCAGGGGCTGAGCATAGGTTTCTTCTTCTTTTCATGGAAAGTTACACGAGACTTGAAGCCCCAAGGCCACATCTCTCAGCATCAGAGGCCAGGGCTGGGGTGGAATGTTCCTTGGGAATTCCCAGGTTAACATTTACTTTGGGGTCCCCCTCATAAGGAGGTTCTCTTTTATAGTTATTTTTCAGAAAGCACTAGTTTCCATGCTGGGCCCGGGGAATACAGAAGGTAGACCCTATTCTGTCCTTAGGAAGCTGGGTGTGTTGGGAGCAGGTTTCTGCAGTGAGAATCTTGCAATGAGAGCCACCGTGGTAGGACAGGAATCCAGCCTGATGGGGTGATAGAAACCTGTGAGACTTGCCTGGAGAATATGCAGCCTAGAGAAGAGGGGCCAGCATGCACAGGGAACTGAAGGCAATTGCCAAGTGTCACAGAAACTGGAAAACATTCAGCATAGAGTACAGAGTGGTGCCGCCCAAGACATGGTGTAGGGACCAGTAGCATTAGCAGTACCTGGAAGCCTTTTGGAAGCCCCAAATCTCTGTTTTGAACAAGTTTTCCAGGTGATCATAATACCCAGTAAAGTTTGAGAACCATCAATGTCGAATATTGAGGGCATGATGAAGAGTGTTCCCTGAGAGAGAACAGCAAAAAAAAAGGCAGGAGACGAAAGCCAGGGACAGTTTTTGAAGACCTTTTAAGATAAGTTGAACTTGACTGTGAGTAGCAGTAGGCAGCCGCTGATGAGGTTTAAACAGTGAAGTGACATCAGATTTGCATTTGAGAAAGATCACATTGGCCACAGGTTGACAGATGTGGTAGGAGGATGGGGAGCCAGAAGCCTAGAGGTTCTGGCTGTCCAGGTGGGATTAGAATGGTAGTGGTGGGAATGAGGAAGGTGGCAGAGTGAGGTGTTAGGTGATGGAATCAACAGGCATTAGTGAGTGGACATAGGCAGGGAGGGGGCCTTGGGAGGAACAGGGATGAGGAGCAGGTTTGGGGACAAGATCTGAGATTTGATTCTGCACCTACTAGGCTAGCAGTATGTGCTCGGCATTTCTCAGGGAGATGATGGTCAGGTAGTTGGATGTACAGGTGCAGGCTCAGGAGAGCAGAGAATGGAAGGAGGAAATCTTAAGAGCAGCAGTGAGCAAAATACCCAAGGCATCAGAGTTTCAGGAGGGTATGGGGCTTGGGGCTTGCTGCAGGGGGAGGAACCTGCATCCTTTCTCTGAGGGGCAGCTCCACAGAGGCAAGATACACTGCCCTCTCTGCTCACCCTGGGGCCAGTGGCCACCATGCAGTTTGCAAAGATGGTTGGGTTTTATTTTCCTTCTGGGATATGCATCTCTAATAGTACAGACAGTTTGGGGTATCAGAGAAGGGGATAAGAGACAAAGGACTGTCAGGAATAATAAAATGATAAGAAGATGAATCCAGAGGACAGGAAACTAGTTAGGGACCCAAGGAGTACTGAGAGTTTGGGCAACTGGACCAGTGAGAATGTCACCTCTGTCAAGGACCTGAATTGGGGGGAAGGAGTACAAGGTGCAGCATGAGAGATCTCCTGCAGGTGGAAAGCTGAACTGATCAACACTGTGGCACACTGAATGGTTGAAGAAGCTAATTTGGTCCCAGAGGATAGGGAAGTCCTCTGGGGATGTTTGTTTGGGAAAGAGGGGTGGGGGAAGGGCTGGTCTTAGAGCATCATGTTACACTTTTTTACAAAGCATTTTATTTATTCCTCCCAGTTTTTTAAATGAGGAACTGGAGCTCTGAGAGGTCAGATAATGTGCTTTAAGTCTTGCAGCTCAGGGAATGACAGGGTATTTGAACCCAAGTCCAGCTGCAGATCCTACACCCCCTCTGCAGTTTTGCAGAGGGACAGAGAAGGGTTTCAGAGGCCTGGGGGTGGGGCTGGAGCAGAGTGTCAGCTGGAGGAAGGAGGAAGTAGGAAGGAAGCAGCTATGCCCTGGGCAACAGGAGGCTTAAGCCCTGTTGCTAGCTCACCACATCTGGTTTTATGTGAACCCAGCAAGTCACCTGATTTTTATGGGAGTCCATCTCCTTTTTCATGAAATGGAAAGATCATGAGGTGCCCTGCTAGTTTGGTTGGGATAAGTTAGAAACTCCTTCTTGGAAAGCCAGCTTTAGAAACAGGTGACTGCTGTCTCTTGTAAGCAAAGAACACAATTAATGGATTTTAGCAGATGGTTCTATAAAATATATATAGAATAAGATACAGAACATTGTTAACATTTAAAATTGTTTTTGCTGATAGGAACCAAACCAGCTTTAAATGCTAACCAATTCAAACAGCAGTAGTTCCAATTTTATAGAACAAACATAAAAACGCGGCCTTCGGTCCCATTTAGCTGTAACATTGAAAGATAGATACTGGTTAGGGCTCTATTTCTAACCACATAGGTTTACCCAGAGATCCAAGCACAGCACAGGACTTTGGGGTCCCTTGGTTTCACACTATGATGCTGCCCTTAACTCATTAGCCCCCAGTTCACCACCCTAGGCACTGTCAACCTCCTTCCCTCCCCCACTGTCTAATCCACAGCTGTGTGAGATTGCTAGCACTGCCATACAAAGTGCCACAGACTGCGGGGTTTAAGCAACAGAAATGTATTTTTTTTCATAGTTCTGGATGCTGGAAGTCCAAGATCAAGGTTTCTGAGGCCTCTCGTCTGGACTTATAAATGGCTACATTTCCCTATTCTCCTCAGTGTCTTCCCTCTGTGCAGGTGTATGTTGGTGTCTGTCTCTGTTTCTGGTGTCTGTCTCTGTTTCTTGTGTCTCTCTCTGTCCTAATCTCTTCTTTAAGGAGGATAGACAGATAGGATTAGGACCTACCCTAATGGCCTCATTTTAACTTAATCCCCTCTTCTAAGGCCTTATCTCTCAGAGTCCCATTCTGAGGTCCTGGGAGTTAGGTTTCAACATGCAAATCTGGGGGGACACAGTTCAGCCCTTAACACCTGCCATCCACGCAGCTCCGCTGAACAGATGGCCTTCTCTCCACAGGGGCGAGCAGGTCCTGGCTCTGGCAGAGGTGCGCTGCTCTCAGCTGAGAGCCCCCCCCCCAGCAGTCATAAAAAAAAGGGGGCAGGACCTTTGTGGCTCAGCCAGGTACAGGTGCCCGGGACCCCAGCTGGTCTCCTTGACAGTGACTTGGCTTCCCTACTATCCCCACCAGCGTCGCTGGGCTCTCCTCTTCCCTGAGTCCTAGCCTTCTAACCTGTCTTCTCTCTTCTCTCTCATCTTGGCAGAGACCTCAGCTTGGCATTTCCTCTTTGTTACCCTGTTTCTCTTTGTCCTTCACCTCAGAATTCTTTTTTTTTTTTTTTTTTTGAGACGGAGCCTCAAGCTATCCCCCTGGGTAGAGTGCCATGGCATCACAGCTCATAGCAACCTCCAACTCCTGGGCTCAAGAGAGTCTCCTGCCTCAGCCTCCCTAGTAGCTGGGACCACTGGCAC
>CAUYQV010075690.1:0-12354 GCA_963574575.1 Galagoides demidoff | reverse complement strand
CCAGCTACTTGGGAGGCGGAGGCAGGAGACTCGCTTGAGCCCAGGAGTTGGAGGTTGCTATGAGCTGTGATGCCATGGCACTCTACCCAGGGGGATAGCTTGAGGCTCTGTCTCAAAAAAAAAAAAAAAAAAAAAAAATTTTGGTTGAGAACACAAACTTTTTCTCAGTTCTGCTAGTTTGTCCTTATGATATAATTCTTCATAGGCATCGAATTTAAAGGCATGTTTTTGTAAATAATGCCTTTTTAAATTATAGTCTTTAAAAACTTGTGAAAATTCCCTACAAATTAAGTAGAGGGTCTTATTTGCCTTGACAAAAAGTAGTCATCTGTCTACTTTTCATTGAACAATATTCTTTCATCCATAGTTTTTCTTTTTGGGGGTCCTGTTTTCTTTGAGATATTGTAGAAGCCATGTTGGGATTGAAAAAGTAACAATAGATAATGGGCTATATTTATTTTTATTATGAAAATTAATTGACAGCTAGAGAAATTATGATATTGGGACAACTACCCTATCATTTAACAATAAAGTTGGGTCATTATTCACATCTTATATCAAAATGTATTGTGTAAAAAAAAAAGTAAGACGCAAAATTAAATACAAATAGAAAAAATAATCTCGAGAAAGCAAAGGACTTTATTAACAAGACACCAAAGGCAGAAATCATAAACAGAATAATTGATGTCATTGATCATTTGCTTGCTTGCCTGCAATCCATTTACTTTTCTTTTCTTTTAACTTCAGATTAACGTGAGGGTATAAACAATTAGGTAACAATGTTTGTACTAGTTAGTAAGAGTCCCTGATATAGTTGTGTCCCACATCCAGAAGATGTGCCATATATATCTTTACATTGCGCCCATTAAGTAGGAGCACACATCTCTCTCCTTCCACCCTTTCCCCTTCTCTCCTTCCAGCATCTTGAATTGAAATGAGTTTTTATATTCTATGTCTATGGGCATGTATTAGATCATCTGGTGGCTTCATATTAGTATTGAGTACATTGGATACTTGCTTCTCCATTCTTGTGATGCTTTACTAAGAAGAATGTGTTTCAACTCCATGCAGTTTAATACAAAAGATGTAAAGTCTCCATCTTTTTACAGCTGAATCATATTCCACAGTATACATATACCACAATTTATTAATTCATTCCTGGGTTGATGGGCATGTAAATTGTTTCCACATCTTGGTGATTGTAAACTGAGGTGCAATAAACAATCTAGTGCAAATGTCCCTAGGATAGAATGATTTTTTTTTTCTTTTGGGAAGATGCCTCATAATGGGATTCCAGAATCAAATGGTTGTTCTATTTTCCATACTTCTCCATACTTCTTTCCAAAGAGGCTGTATTATTTTGCAGTCCTACCAACAGTATAAAAGTGTTCCCTTCTCTCCACACCCGTGTCAGCATCTGCAGGCTTGGGACTTTGTGAAGTGGACTATTGTCACTGGGAATAGGTAAATCTTAGAAAATATGAGAAAAACTCTTATGGATGTTGCCCTGGGGGGGAAAAATATGAAGATTTCAGTGGAAATTGCAACAACAAAAAAATTAAGCAAATAGGATTTAATTAAGCTTCTGAATAGCTAAGGACAAAATTAAAACAAATTGACAAAAAAACAACAAATAAATATAAAACAAATAGACAACTTTCAGAATGGGAAAAGATATTTGCATGTTATAAATCTGACAAAGGTTAATCACTAGAAGCTACAGAGAACTCAAATTAATCAACAAGAAAAAGAGCTAACAATCTCATCTATCCCTGGGCAAGGAACTTCCATCAATGGCAAACAAATATGAAAAAGCATCATCCCTAATCATCTCTAGGGATGCTCATCATCCCTAATCTTCTGAGAAATGCAAATCAAAACCACCCTGCAATTCATTTTCCAACTTCCTCTGGCGCATTTTGTATTATAATCAAATGACCTCTGTAAACTGTATTTCCCAAAGTTCCCTTCAAATGACTTCTGACTAGATTTTCCCAATGGAATACACTGATAAGAAATTGTATAATGGAAGGAAATAAGACACAATATTTCTTCTAATTTTGTCCTTATTCAGAAGCTTAATTAAGTCTGATTTATTTATTGTTGTTGTTGTTGCAATTTCTTTATCTACTACAGGTAACGTCTTAGCTGTATCTCCATAGTAATTCTACCTTCTGCAGGATAACTCATCCTACAGCCAGAACCCTGAGTTCTTTTAGCACTTCTGTTCCCTAGAGGAACTCACAATCTCTGGGTTCCCTTGTTTGACTTTGCACTTTTCCTGCCCCTTAAACTGTTTTACAAACTGCATTTGCTCTATTTAAGTAGATGGCAAGGGCTCTTTTTTCCTGAGTATTCCCTACTGCAGTGACTATGTAAAACTTGAAAATTGCAAGAAAAATATTTAGGACATATATGAAAGGAAAAAAAGATTAATACCCCTGATGCATAGGAAGCTCTTATAAAAGAGTAGGGGAAAAGGCAAATATTTGAATAGATAGGAAAACCAATAGATATTTGAAAAACAAGAAATAGAAATGGCAAATAAGTTTTAAAAATAAATATTCTCAACTTATTTAAACTTAAATATGGAAATTAGAACATTTTGAGGCTTTATCTATCTTATTTTCTTGGAAGCAAGGGAAAATAGGAACTATCAGTTCATCAAAAATTAGAAACTATCGATGATGGTCACTTTGTTGGTGACTTCATGGAGCAGAGATTTTTCCCAGATTGGCACTCTCCAGAAAGAGCAGATTCCCAGTAGCTCTTTCTGGAAAGTGTGTTAACAAAAGAGCTCAAAACCCTTTAAATCCAAACATTTCATTCCCATGGGATTAGAGAACAGGATATACTTGAAGAATATTGATTAGTAATTTATTTATAATAGGGAAAATGGAATTAAACAAAATACCCATTAAAAGGGAGTAAGTTTAAAATAGTGGTACACATAGATTACAAATAATTTGATATAAATTTTTGCTTATTATTATAGACAGACTGTTGTACTATAGCATTAAGTTATACTAATGCTATAGTTACATATACTTCTCAATATGATTCCAAGTTTCTAAAGAAATATGAAAAATAATTCTGGGAATACATATGTTAAAATTTTAATACTAGTTATTTTTAGTTTAGCCAATAAATGTGTATATTTCACATATGTTTTATTTTTATTTATGTTTATTTACTTTTTGAGACAGAGTCTCAATCTGTCACCCTTCGTAGAGGGCTATGGTATCATCAGAGCTCACAGCAACCTCAAACTCTTGGGCTCAAACAATCCTCTTGCTTCAGCCTCTCAAGTAACTGGGACTACAGGTCTCTGCCACAACAACTAGCTAGTTTTTCTATTTTTAGTGGGGATGAGGTCACAATCTTGCTCAAGCCAGTCCTGAATTCATGAGCTTAAGCAATCCACCTGCCTCACTCTCCCAGAGTGGTTAGGGTTACAGGCATGAGCCACTGTGCCTGGCGCACATATTTTTTATTTTAATTTCCCTTTTACATATTTCTAATTTGTATGTTTTCTTTGATTAATTTTTCTATGATTGTATATAAAACAATAATTTTATAATAACAACTTTCCATTTTAAAAAATATAGATACCTAATGAACCGGTAAACACAAGCATTTCTTTTCTATCTATAAAGCTACTTTCACTTACTGTTTTTATGCCAGAGTCAAATTAGCTGTATAGACAGACTCAGGCTGCCTTGATTTAGCTACTGATTATTTTGATTCGAAAGCCAACTTGAGTCAGTGTAATAGAATTGGCATCTCACCTATTTAATAAAGTAGGGGCTGGACTATTTCTTCCAAACACTGTGGGTTTGCAGTGACCAATCATAGCTTCACCCTCTCTAGAAGTGCTTTGATCATGGAGCAAATGAGAGCTTTAGCAGGAACTTAGAGTGGTGAGTAATAAAGTTGAGCAACAAGCTATCATGTGCCCACGAGCTTCTGGATAAATGATGGTAGTGAAAGGGAGATGAAGTAGGAGAACAAAGGGGAGAATAGGACCAGAGAGAACTAGAGAGAACTGCTGTAATTAGAGAGAGTATGGAGAAGGGAGAGGAAATGGGCAATGATAGACATAGACACAGTGATAGGAAGAGGAAAATGGAAAAGAGACAGAAGAGAAGGAGCTACAAAATGAAGGAAAGTGCCATAGAGGACATCTTCAACTGAGGTTGGTCTCAGTGGTAGTAACATTACAAGGCAAATAAATAAGTAACAATTCACTGGAACACATAAGATTTTTACACTGTATTCCATGTGTATTTTATCTTTATTTTTATAAAACACATCAAGCCCCAGTTGGCAGCTCAGGATCTGACAACCAAAAGGTCCCTGGTAATTAAGGAGGGAAACCATGAAAATCAAATCTATTTACCCTCACTAATTGGAAGCAAAGTATAAACAAACAAGTACCAAAAAAAAAAAAGGCTTAGTTTCTATCTCCATTATAAAGATCATAAATATGAAAAAAAAAAATCTATAGAATAGGAGAAAATATTGCATGCTCTACATCCAGTGAAGTGCTGATAACCAGAATCAATGAAGAACTCAAGTAAATCATCAAGGAAAAGTCAAACAACCCTGTTTAAAAGTGTGCAAAAGACATGAACAGAAACTTTTAAAATGAAGATAGTCTGATTACCAATAAACACGTGAAAAAATGTTCAGTATATGTAATTATCAGGGAAATGCAAATCAAAACAAGATATCACCTAACTTTAGTGAGAATAGCTCTTATCAAAAAGTCATCAAACAACAGGTATGGATGCCGAAAACAAAGAACACTAGTGCAGCATCTATAGAAAGTAGTATGGAGATACCTCAAAGAACTAAAAGTAGACCTTCCATTTGATCCAGAAATCCCATTACTAGGTATTCACCCGAAGGAATAAAAGAAATTTTATTTTAAAAAGACAGTTGTATTCAAATGATTATACCATGACAATTCACAACTGCAAAGATGTAGAAACAACCCAAGTAGCCATCAACAGGTGAGTGGATTAACAAAATGTGTTTTATATATACTATGGAGTACTACTCACCCATCGAAAACTGATGATCCTGTATCTTTCATAATAACCTAGCTGGAACTGGAGACCATTCCTCTAAATGAAGTATCCCGAGAATGAAAAACCAAACACCTTGTGTACTCACTAGTAAATTCTAGCTAGTCGATCAACACGTAGGTGAACATATGAAAGTAAAACTCAACAAAAATCAAGTAGATTGGAAGGGAAGGATAAATTGGGTAAATTCACACATAAGTGGTACAACGCACACTTTCTGGGTGAAGGACATACTTACAACTTTGACTTAAAATGTACAGAAGCAAATTATGTAATAACGATGTATATATTATATTCTGAAATAAAATAAATAAGTAAACAAATATAAATAACTTGATATATATATATATTTGCATCACTATTTTGGTATATTATACAAAAATTACTATTTATATCAACATAAATATAAAAGATTCTGATGGAGAACCCCAAAATACATTAAACAGCATAATTTTTAAGTACTCCTTTTTACTTTTGTTTCCTTTTTACTCTAGGTTAGAAAATATTGAAGATCTTCTTGGATACTACTCTTGGAAAACAAATTACACTCACTGAGAATCATTAAATCTGTGTATGACTTGGCTATGTTAACTTTAACTGGTTAGCTGGAGAGATCTGCCTAAATTAATAACACTCAGTGAAATTTTTAGTAAACCTGAATGTCCTCACTAGAGACTTTATTAAAAGTTTGGCACCATGGAGACTGGAAATTGGACAAGCTCCATGACTGTAAACAGGTTTTGTTGCACTTGCAAACAATGCACAGTGGGCATTATTAGGAAATAGACAGGGATTTCTGGTAAAAAGTACTGTGGTGTGACAGAATAAGAGGAGCATATGTATCAAGGCATCCCTGTGGGCCAGAGACATCATTAGCAGGAAGAGCTTAAGTTTATTCTTCAAGGATCACTATTTTCATTATATAAAACAAAGTACCCTAGAAAACTCCAGAAAGCTGATAACAAGCCCTTTTATTAAAGAAAACGAGGATAACAATCTAATGTTAGACAAATTATCCTAGTTCTCTGTCTCCCGGATAGTCTGTATCAAAGATTTATCTTATGAAAAACCTCTATATTCTTCAGCTTTTTAAAAATAGTATGTCCACTCTAGTAAAGAACTTTGAAATGGTTTTAGGCTAAATTCCTCCTGGCACCATCAAACCCTGATAATTTAATCAATAAATATTCCTTGCCCTTCTTTTCTTGCAAAACACTGTGAGACAATGTTCTTGCAAACACCTAAACTCCAAAAGCACTCAGTAACAAAAATAATGGCTGCTTTAATGGAGAACTTCAACCTTTACAAATACCACATATCAGTTAACAGTGACAAACCCCCAAAGTTTCACCTTCAAGGAAATAACACACCAGTTCGGTAATTAAGGTTTGAATAGGAAAATGTAAGAAACAATATTGGTGAACATATTGTAATGTCCCATCTTAATTTGAGTTTCTCCCACATAAAAGGGAGTTTATGTGGGAGAGAATCTTAAGAAGCCTAATGAGGAATGGAAAAGTGAAACAGAGGAAGGAAGAAAGCCCAAACATTATTTTAATGAGCAGGTTACATCTTCAAGAAATCAAGAAACTTCTGGAAGATAGTGTAAAATATACCTCAAAATTGGCCAACCAAGGAACGAGAAAGTCAAAGTCACCACTCTCATTTGTCATGGGTTGAGGGTCATTTCTAGAGTGTTAATTCCAGATGATTTCATCCAGGCCCTTTCCAAAGCCAAGTGCATTTGTGTGGCCAGAGAACTACTATAGGGATAAAGACACAAAATGACTTAGTTGGCCTTTCGAGTAACTGTCTGCATGCAACCTACCTAATATCCCAGGGGCAATGAGCAAGGAAAATAGGTCTATGATAAGAGCTGGCAATTAGCACAGAGTTCGGACCTAAATAACAAAGAAGAAGACTAAAGAGCAATTAGCCTCCAGGAAGATTCAAGAAGGAAATGAGTAAGCAGCTGATTGGGCTGCCTGCAAAAGTAAAAAGAAGAAGCAGGAGGGTCTGTGGCTCTGTCACCTACGTTACAAGTTTGGCCATTGTAGAAAGTTCTTGTAGACAAGGAGACATATATGTAGATGTCTTCAGGATACAAATATATAAAATATTTTGGTTTCCCACTGCATATAAAAGTTGTTTATTCTATACTATAGTCTAAATAACTATGCAATGGTGTTGTGTCAAGAAAAGTATATACCTTAATTTAAAAATACTTGATTTTTAAAAATTACTAGTAATCATCTGAGCCTTCAGCTAGTAGTAATAGTGTTGGTTTAGAGTCTTGTCTCAGTGTTGTTACCTGTTGACATATCAGGATGGTGGTTCATGAAGGTTGGGCTGGTTGGGGACTCCTTAAAACAAGACAATGAAGTTTGTGCATTGAGGGACTCTTCCTGTCTTCCTTTCACAAAAGATTCCTACATAGCATGTGATGCTGTTTAATAGCATTAAAAAAAATTGTTTTAGAGAAAACCTATGTTGCCAGGCTGTCCTCAAACTCCTGTTACATAGTAATCCTTTTGCCTCTGCCTCCTGAGTAGCTAGAAGTACAGGTATGTGCCAATTGATAGCACTATACTCACAGAAGAACTTTCAAAATTGGAGTTGCTTCTCTCTTACCTTGTCACTACTTTATCAGCTAAATTTAAGCCTATTCGCACTCCTTTGATGTCATTTTGAGAGCCCATGTAGTGAGAATAAGATGGAGTCTATCAGACTAGGGCCAGAATGACACAGCTACTTGGTTTAGGTCCTAAGTGACCTTTACTTCATGTCTCCCATTCTTGCTGTTTTGTAAACTCACCTTTAACCTAAAAGTATATATCTTGAGTAATTTAGGGTGACTGATTTAGGAGATTAACTTTTAAATTAGATCTGTTGTTTTGGGTCATGAGTTATGTTTATTATTATTTATAATGGGTCATGAGTTATGATAATTACTATTGTTTAAAATAAGAGCTAAATACTGTTTTGGGTTTTAACTTTTATGTATAAAACTGTGATTTGGAAATAGAAGAACAGAACAGTCTTGGAGAGGCTACTTTTAACTGTTCTTCAGAATTTCTGGCCTTTTAACAAAGTTTGGTGGATCTATCTCCATCTCTCCATATTGGCTGACAGTGACAGGAGGCTGGACCTGCTTTATCCAGTAGCAGTTTCAACACTGTTCACCACATCTTCACCAAAAGTAGGTTCCATCTCGAGGAAACACTTTCTCTACTCATCCACAAAACCAACTCCTCATCTATTTCTAATTCCAGTTCTCTTGCTATTTCTACCACCTCTACAGTTACCTCCCCCATGCAGTCTGGAATGCCTCAAAGTCATCTTTGAGGACTATAATCAACTTCTTCCAAATTCCCACTAATTTTGATATTTTGACCTCCTTCTGTGAATCATGAATACTCTTAATGGAATCTAGAATAGTGAATCCTTTCCAGAAAATTTTGCATTTACTTTTTCCAGATCCATCAGAGGGATCACTGGCTATGGCAGCTATAACCTTATTAAATATATTTTCTAAATAATAAAACCTGAAAGTTGAAATTAGTTCTTGCAAAATGGATGTTGTGTCAGCAGGCAATGACAACAACTGTAATTTCTTTGTACAATTCCTTCAGAACTCTACAGTGAGCAGGTACATTGTCCATGAGCACTAACATTTTCAAAGAAATCTTTTTATTTTTTTCCTGAACAGTAGGTCTCAACAGTGTGGGCTTAAAATATTCAGTACACCAGGCTATACACAGCTGTGCTGTCACCCATTTCTAGAGCACAGGAAGAGTGAATTTAGCATAATCCTTAAGGGCTCCAAGATCTTTAGAATGGTTAATAAATACTGGCTACATCTGAATGTCACTAACTTCATCAACCCTATGTGATAAGCCCAGTTTATCTTGTAAAACTTTGAAGCTAGGAATTGACTTCTCCTGTTTAGTTATGAAAGTCTTAGATGACATCTATAAAAGGTGATTTCCCCTAAATTGAAAATCTATTGTTCAGTGTTGCCACTTTCATCAATCTTAGCTAGTTTCTTGTGCATAATTTGCTGTAGCGTCTACGTTAGCACTCACAACTCAACTTCACATTGTAATTTTATGTTATAGAGATAGTCTCCTTTAAAACACATGAACCAACCCTTGCTACCTTCTGACTTTTCTGCTGAAGCTTCCACAACTCTCTCAGCCTTCATAAAATTGAAGAAAGTTTATTATTGTGAACTAAAATAAAATCTTAAGGCTACTCCCACAGTAACTAAAGTGTCCAATTGCTAGCTATCAGAGAGACAATCAGATGTGCCCCATCATGCCCTCTCCCCTTCTTAGAGATGTCCTTTGTGACTCTCTAACAGGCCCAAGTCTATGCAAGACCTACCTGCAGGCCTTTAATATACATAGCAAACCACTTGAGCCTGTCCAGTACTTTCTCCCTAATTAACAGACTCTTTCTTTATTTTATTTCTTTTTATTAAGTCATTTATACATAGATCATGCATACATTTATGCCATTATGGGATTCAATGTGTTGATTATTTGTACAAATTGGAGTACTTCATCCTACTAATTAACATAGCCTTCACCTCATTTACCCAATTAGAGTGTTAAGACGTATGTGTTCTACACCTGATAAATCCAACTTGTACTTGCAATATGCTCCATAGGTGTGGTCCCCCTATTAACCCTCCCTCTATTGATGCACCCCCTTCCCTTCCCCTCCCCCTCCCTCCTTCATCCTGGGCTATAGTTGTGATTCATCTTTCATATGAAAGTGTGATTATAAATTGGCTTCATAGTAGTACTGAGTACATTGGATATTTTTTTTTCCATTCCTGAGATACATTACTAAGAAGGATATTTTCCAGCTCCATCCCTGTAAACATAAAAGAGGTAAAATCTCCATTTTTTAAAAAGCTTCATAGTATTCCATGATATAGCATATACTATAAATTATTAATCCATTCATGGATTGATGGGCACTTGGGCTTTTTCCATGACTTGGCAATTATGAATTGAACAATCTGTTGCAAATATCTTTGACGCCAAGTGGTTTTTGGTCTTTTGGATATACACCTAGAAGAGGAATCGCAGGATCAAATGGCAGGTCTACATTTAGATCCCTGAGTGTTCTCCAAACTTCCTTCCAAAAGGAATGTAATAGCTTGCATTACCACCAGCAGTGCAGAAGTATTCCTTTTTCTCCACATCTATGCCAACATCTGTAGTTTTGGGATTTTGTGATATGGACTACTCTTACTGGAGTTAGATGGTATCTCAGAGTGGTTTTGGTTTGCACTTTTCTGATGATTAAAGATGATGAGCATTTTTTCATGTGTCTGTAGACTGTGCACCTGTCTTCTTCAGAGATGCTTCTGTTCATGTCTCTTGCCCACAATGAAATGGGAACACTTGTTTATTTCTTATTAATAACTTTGAGTTCTCTGTGAATTCTGGTTATTAGATCTTTGTTGGAAATATAACTTGCAAAAATCCTCTCCCATTCAGAGGGCTGTCTATTTGCTTTACTTAGTGTGTTCTTGGCAATGCAGAAGCTTTTGATTTGATTGGATCCCAGTAATGTATTTTTGATATTGCTTCAATTGCCCGAAGTGTCCTCCTCATAAAGTATTCTCCCAACTTTTTCAAGTGTTTTCCCTGCACTCTCTTCAAGAATTTTCATAGTTTCATGTCTTAAGTCCTTTAACCAGTCAGAGTCAATTTTTGTTAGAGGAGAAAGGTGTGAGTCCACTTTCAGTCTTCTACAGGTCACCAGACAGTTCACCCAGCACCATTTGTTAAATAGGGAAGCTTTCCCCCATTTTATATTTTTGATAGGCTTATCAAAGATCAAATGATGATAAGAGTCCAGGTTCACCTCTTGGTCTTCAATTCTGTTCCATATGTGTACTTTATTTTTGTGCCACTGCCATGCTGTTTTGATCACTATCAATTTATGGTATAGTCTGAAGTCTGGAAGTGTGATTCCTCCCGATTTATTTTCATTTCTGAGTAATGTCTTGGCTATTTGAGGTTTTTTCTGTTTCCATATAAAATGAAGTACTAATTTGTCCAGGTCTTTAAAGTATGACAGAAGTACTTTAATAGGGATGGCATTAAATCTGTAGATTGCTTTAGGTAGTATAGACATTTTAACTATGCTGATTCTTCACAGCCATCAGCATGTTATATTTTTCCATTTGTTAACATCTTCAGCTATTTCTTTTCTCAGAGTTTCATAGTTCTCTTTATAAAGATCTTTCATGTCCTTAGTTAGATATACTCCCAGACATTTCATCTTCTTTGGCAGCATTGTAAAGGGAATAGAGTCCTTGATTGTTTTTTCCCCTAGACTATTGTTGGTATATATAAAGGCTACAGATTTGTGAGTGTTCATTTTGTATCCTGAGACATTGCTGCATTCCTTGATCACTTCTTAGAGTTTTGTAGTTGAGTCCTTGGGGTTTTCCAGATATACAATCATATCATCTGTGAGGAGTGACAGTTTGATCTCCTCTGGTCCTATTTGGATCCTCTTGATTGCCTTCTCTTGACAGATTGTAATGGCTAAGACTTCCATTACAATGTTAAAAAGCAATGGAGACAATGGGCATCCTTGCCTGTTCCTGATCTCAGGAAATTATTTCAATTTTACTCCATTCAATATGATATTAGCTGTGGGTTTGCTATAGATGGCCTCTATTAGTTTAAGAAATGTTCCTTCTATGCCTATTTTCTTAAGCATTCTGATCAAGAAAGGATGCTGGATATTATCAAAAGCTTATTCCAAATCAATTGAGAGAATCATGTGCTCTTTGTTTTTAATTTTCTTTATGTGATGTATTAAATTTATGGATTTATGTATATTGAACCATCCTTGGGACCTTGGGATGAAAACCACCTGGTTGTGATGTATAATTTATTTGATGTGTTGTTGGATTCTGTTTGCTAGGATCTTATCGAATATTTTTGCATCAATATTCATTAGAGATATTGTCTATAATTTTCTTTTCTTATTGCGTCTTTTCCTGGTTTGGGAATCAGGATAAATTTGCTTCATAGAATGTGTTGGGAAGTATTCCTTCTTTTTCTATGATTTGGAAAAGGTTAAGTAATACAGGTACTAGTTCCTCTTTAAAGGTTTGGTAGAATTCTGATGTGAAGCCATCTGGTCCTGGGCTTTTCTGTTTGGGGACATTTATTATAGTTGATACCATTTCAGAATTTGTTATAGGCTTATTCAACATTTCCTGCCTGAG
>CAUYQV010075689.1:0-16645 GCA_963574575.1 Galagoides demidoff | reverse complement strand
ACAATGACTAAGCAAATGACATGAAATTTATGTTAACCAGCTTGATGAAAGTATTTCAAATTGTATATGAAAACAGTACAATGTACCCCATGTTTGCATTAATGTATACAGCTATCAATTAATAAAAAAAAAAAAAGAAAAGAAAAATGTTTAGACACAGGGCTCAGGGTGAACAGTGATGGCCACAGAGGGTAGGAGAGGGTTTTATTTGTTTATCTCTTAAGATGGGAGATACTTGGAGCATCTTGAAATATTTATGAGGAAAAGTCCATCAACACTGAATATATAAAAAAGAAAAGAGGGGAAAACCTGAGTAGGGAAAGGGTAGAGTCCGGGGCTGTTTAGAATAGTTGGAGTTGCCATGGATGAAGGGTTTGGGGACTGGCAGTGGAGGACAAAAGGGAGGACAGAGAGGCTCTGCGTAGGAAGGCGCTGCGGAGCCCTCGTGCTAATTAGCCTGACTGGTTTTATAAGGACAGTGCCACTCCTGTGCATGGAAGCCTGGGCCCCTGTTTTCCTTGGACTCTGAGGCGTTTTTCACTTCTTTCCGGGTTCCTGCTTGTGGTTGTTGGAAGTCTGCCCGCCGGATTAGAGGGGGACTTACTATAACATAATAAATCACAGTTATGAGCAGAAATGGGCTGCCCACCTTTTAATACGCTTCTTCACAACCAGATGTTTTCTAGAAAAACGTCTCCCTCTGCAATCTGCCTGGCAGTGCACATCAATGAATCTGGCGCGATGCCCACGAAAGCAATTTGATCCCATAAATGAGGGAAGCTGAGTAAGGAGAGAGTTCTAAATGTCTTCCTCCCCAGTCGGGTAACCTTCGAATCAATGGCAATCTCTAAACCAGGCTGTTTTCAAATAGTATGTATGTTATTTTTATCTGTCTTCAAACAAATTCTTCTGGCAATGTAAAAAAAAAAAAAACGAAACAAAACTCTGTTTAAAACAAACACACACACAAGTGTATTTTAAGAACGTAATTACTATTTCTGTTTCCGCCAAAGGCAGCCTAGTTTTATTTTTAATGGGTAAATGATGTAAGAACCTGAAAAAACACTTGGAACTTGAAGAACAGAGCTGTGAAGTAGTCACTAGTATCCTCACTTATAAATGGCTCAGGGTAATTGGTCCTGTTTCACAGCTATAAATTAAACTTTTTTAAAAAACTACACTGAGCTTAAGAATTTCAGAGGAAGGAAATGTACTGAACTGCTAAGCGGTTGTGGAAATGTTTTTTTCATACAGTTTAAGCTCAGTATTTGGAGTTGCTCTAGTCCATGAATGGAAACTCTTCCCTAACATACAGTTTATAGAGGAGTTTTTAAATCCAATTTCTCACATCAGCTTAAGTCACCAATTGAAGGGGATAGTTTGAGGGGAATTAGAGAGGCAGGGGAAAGTCCAGGATTTTGAGAGATCCCAAGGGAAAAGTCGAGATGATTGAACATGTCCCACACAGAGACAAACAATGCAAGTCTCACCCTGGATGTCACCTCTTTAGTTAAACACATAAATTTACCACCACTTATAAAATGTGGTATCTTACTGTATCTGTTAGACTGTTGTTTTCAAGGATTTCTTCAAAAGCCAAGTAGCCATTCTGCTGGTTTCAATAAAAATTATTTTGTTTCTACAAGATTTTTTTTTTTAAAAAAAGCTTTTCATCTGGAAGTTATTTCAAACTTACAGAAAGTTGCATGAATGAAGACTGTAAAAAGTACCCATGTCCCACAATATATATTGAAATATTACTAATATGCTACTCCATTTGCTTTATCTTCCGGGTTTTTTGTGTCTCCAGACAAATTTGTACATACACATATATAGACAATGTTTTTTCCGAATATTCTGAGAGTAGGTTACAAACATTTTATATACCCTTGTAGCCATAAATACTTCAGTGGTATGTATTTCCTAAGAACGGGGATGCCCTCTTATATAATTCTCAACTTCAGTAAATATAATGTGAATGCATTGTTTTCATCTACCACCATTTATCATTGATTCAATAGTGTTCTTCTTTTTTTTTTTTTCTTTTCTATCCAGTCAGGACCTACTTTGGAATCCGATAGCACATTAACTTTTCATTTCTCTTTAGTCTTATTTAACCTAGAACATTTCCACAGCCTTGCCTTCTACGACCTAGATATTTTTGAAGTATCAACCCCTCTCTCCATTTTTCAGAGTAGAATGTTCTTCCTTGGGGGCTTGTCTGATATTTCCTCCTAGGAGCTAAATGGGACTATGTAAGAGACATTGTGCCCTCAGGTGTCACATCTGGAGACACACATGTTCTTCTGCCCTCCTTGCTGAATTAATTTTTATTACTCAGCGGATTTCCCTACTACATAGTCATTTTTTCCTTGCAACTAATAACCTGTCTGTGAGGGGACACTTGAGGATGCAATATCCAGCTTCTCTTCAAAAAATGTCCCTTGGATTTATTATGATTCTTGCGTGATCCTATCTTCACTGATGGCTGTAAAGGATAATATTCCGATGTCAGCACTTTCTCCATGTGTACCTGGCAGTCATCACAGCATTTCACTCTACGCCAGAGGCCCTCCTTTACTTATTTATTATTGTTGTTTTTTCTTTTAAAATGTATTCTTTATTTAATGTCATATAGTTTCACAAATACTTATTTTTTTAATATTTGATAAGTTATTAATATCCTTAATGATTTGGGCTCTCAAATAGTTTCATATTTGACTAGCAGGAGCTCCTGCAGGCTAGTTTCTGTGTCATTGTGACAGGTGCCCATCATACATTTTCTTTTTTCTTGAACACATCCTTACTTTCTAGCATAACAAAACATCCCAGGCTCAACTTCTAAGTACCCTGCCTCAGCCTTGGAATCAACTAGGATTTTATTTTTCCCCAGGCTGGAATGCAGCTGGTAGGAAGGCTAAGGCAGGAGGATCACTTAAGCTCAGGAGTTCCAGAGTAGAGCACTATAATAGTTCTATGAATAGCCACTGCACTCCAACCTGGGGGAAAAAAAATTCTGAACGCTAAGTCTGCTTAATACTTCTAAGGTGCAGTGGCTTCTAGACCCTTTCAGCAGATAGAAAACACGCATGTGTATTTATATGTACACTATGCACCTGCACACACGTTTGTTCATGTGCCTGCACACACATGCAGACATACGGTAGAAATCCCAAAATTACACCAGTTTCTCCCATTCCAGTTTCTCCTCATAGAATTCCTTCTTGCTGTCCTCCGGTTTTTGTTTGTATGACCCTCCTTCCACAGTGAAACCCTGGACCCTGGCATCCTCAACCGATTTGCTCATTTTTTTCAGCTTTATAATTCACCTAAAATGGTTTCGGAATTGCATTATCTGAAGACCCATAACAAAACGAAACCTGCAAAAAAGAGTGTAGGATTTGTTTACAGTCTCCCATCTCTCACAGTGGTGCCAACTTTGTTCGATTTTGACTTAAATGTTGATAAATTTAGCCATCTATCTCAAAATGTTACCATAACCATTTCCCAGTGGCATGAGATATTTAAAAAATCAAACTAAATAATTTATTCCCGATAAGAGTATGCACTGTGCTTCACAGCCTAGCTTTGCAGTTTCCTTCCAAATATCTGTCTTCTTGCAGAATAAATGCCATCCTTTCCCAGGACAACCACAGTAATGATGTAGTGGCAGGAAGGACAGTAGGAGACAGGAACTTAAACAAACCCTCATACGCTGAGGACCAAGAGTTGAGCTTTAAGTTAAAAAATGTGTAGGAGGTCCACATTATTATAAACTCATTTTTTTATCTTAAATACGTGCTGTGATATTTTACATGGCAGCTGTAAACATCTCGAAAAGCATAGTGAGGAAAATTATTTTCCTATATTTATTCAAAATACAAGTTTCTGGTTTATCGCAACCAACAGTATTTTCTCCCTCAACCTGCCCTTTCCAGCTGCTGCCTTTTTATGTATCCTGGGTTTTGCTTGAAAATGCTAGATTTATTTCCCCTATTCTTTATGTTGTATTTATGTTTTATATCTATTTCCTTGAGTCCTACAGCTTCATAAAATCGTTTTGAATAGCAGAGCTACAGAGACGATGGGGAGGTCAGCTATGTTAATTTCAAAGCACCCCAGTCTTCAGTGTGAGGTTGCCTAGCAACCCATCTCTCAGGCCTCCTTTGTGGATGAGAGAAGAGAAAGCAATTCTATACACTCTCAAGCCGAGATGGTTTTATAAAGCGAAAAACCTTTTGCAAAGGGTCCAACACAACTGTTTCTTCTCTTCTGCCCACCTTTTGCATTTCACATATGATGAGAGAAATATTCTGTCCTTTGATGCCTTAGATCTGATGTAGATATAAAGTGGAACTAGATACTATATGGTCAAACGGTGGAAGGGACCTGTCTCTCTCTGTTAAATTGAGACACGTTAATTAAACCGTTCATCTCCTTTTCTCTTACATGAAAGCAGACTTTTTTTCCCCTCAAGTTCTAAAAGCCAGTTATGTGAAATGAAACTGCAACTGCCTGCTGAGTATCAGTTACCATAGCGACGGGAGCCAGGAGTGGTGTTTTTCTCCTTAGGCACAGGATGGCTGAAATGTGTTCAACCAGGGGACTCGCGCAGCATGCTGACTAGAAACCTAGCATCTGGGAAGAGACTGCTTGCTTCCTTTTTCTCCATACTAATTTGGGAAAATAACTAACCCCTCTGTTATTCTCTTCAAGCTGTTACGTTAGAACTGAACTTCAGTGGGTGGCAGAAGGGCCCTACCCTAGGCGTATAGGCAAGGGGGGACGGATGATGCGTGCCAGTGAAACTCACATGAGCAGCTGAGAGATGGAGAGAAGAGCTCTGCAGAGGCTGCGCTGGCCTTTCAGACATCTCCGACAATACAGCGTGAAAGTAACAGCTAGAAATTCACGTATTTCCAGATTGTGAAAACACTCGTGTACTTTTTTTTTAAACATTTATGATCCTCTAATCTAATTTACTAGGCATATGACGCTACCCAGGCGAACATTGTGGTGCACATGGATATTATTTTATAGAGGATGTTTCGATGTTAAAAATCCAAAATAAGGGAAAATGCTAGGTGCTTTTCTTCCATGCCTCTGATTATGGCCAAGAAGAGACAGGCAGTGTAGCATGTTGGGCTCTGGGGGTCAATCCACCTGCGTTTGCATCCCTGACTACTTAGGGTGGTTTGGGCGAGTTCTATAAATTGCTATGCCTCAGTTGCCTAATTTTTAAAAAGGGACTAGAAAGAGAATTGTTGACAGAGTGAAGTAAGAAAAGCACCTGATTCAAACACTGAAGACCGATATAATAAATTTGCATTGATCAGTCATCCCGTGCTGAGTGGACACATGCCCCATAGGGTACTTCATGTGGGAGGGGACATCGACACAGCAAGTTTGGGGACCACGACTGCAAGTTTTCTGCCCTTCTGGCATTTCACTCTGGCACATCATCCTCACCAATGTCCTGTGTACGCTGACGTGACACTCCTACAGGTCTATCTTCAGGACCTTTCACAGGGAGAACCCTCACTGCTATAGCACAGTTGAGTTTTACTATTCTACCCAGAGTGGTATTGCCAACACACTTAATCGTTATATTCATCAGACCGGAGCTCCGTCTCTGTGGAAGGAGTTAAAATGACTTGGGAAGACTTCTGAATGCACTTCCCAAAGGGGCTGCCAAATTGTTTACAGCAATGATAGAACATAGAACTTACATAAATTGCCAGAGTGCCTATCCTGGACTTCTTTTCTGGCAACAACCTTCTGAAGATTTACAACAAAGCATTGACATAATTCCTGGAAAGCATATACCTTTTAAAATTTTAGATCTAAGCCTTTCATTTTAGAGATAAGAAATGGAGCTCAAAGACACTGATTCGTTTGCCTAATTCATTTGTATATATGCATTTATATATACGGTTAAGGTCTCACAATTATGTCTGTGAACTTGCCGCCATGCACAGAACTGACAAAACCATTGCAAAACTTCGCCAAATTGTGCTTCACAGCCATTGACCGACTGTTGGAAGCACAGCAAAACAAGTGAACATCGATAGAGAAACAGGAAAATCTTAAGTGAGAATCTTGGCACGGGAAAGACGTGTGCAAACATGGGCTTTTGCATCACCACAAGGCACCGGCTCACCTGGCACTGCCTATGAGGGAGTTTTGGCCAGCATACAAATAACTGTGGGAATACCCTCTCTACTCACATGGTCTGGACTCTAATGATTTTTTCTTTACCCAAAGATAAAGGAAATATTGAAAGAGACATTTTGATGACATTCAGGACATCAGGGTTAACAGCTACAGCTCTGATGGCCCTTCCAGACTGAGTTCCAAAATTGCTTCCAAGGGTGGATGAGGCACTGGCATCCGTGCACAGCTTCCCAAGGGATAGACTTCAGAGGTGACCATAGTGATATATAGCA
The DNA here is from genome assembly GCA_963574575.1 of Galagoides demidoff. Classification (NCBI taxonomy): domain Eukaryota; kingdom Metazoa; phylum Chordata; class Mammalia; order Primates; family Galagidae; genus Galagoides; species Galagoides demidoff. The sequence goes on along the minus strand of CAUYQV010075689.1, from coordinate 10,199 downwards.
ATGAGGTATGTGGCCCTTTTTCTAGGATGAGTTTACAAACTTAATTGTGAGACCTCTTATATACACACATGAATAGTATTATATAATCTACACATACACCCACACATACTCACTCACATATGAATACACACATATGTGAAGAGAGAGAGAAATCAGCTACAGAGATAAACCTTTTCCATGGTCGTCCCCAAGCCTACCCAAATCGAACACCATCATTATTGGAGGTTGCTCTATATTTTGCAACTGGCAGAAATCAACTTAGGATTGCCTGAGTTATATGTTACACTTGCAAGGAGGGGACCTACTTAGTCAGCAGTGGCACTGAGAAGCAGGAAGGAACTGGAGCCAGAACCTGGAATGGGAGCGGAACGCCACGCCTGTTCTCTGATATTGTCTGCATGTTGGTGCAAACTCATTCATTCACCTACAAATGCAAGTCATTTGATGAATATTCATCGAAGACCTATTTTATGCTAAGCACAGTGCCAGGCAGGAGGAGAACCCTCATAGTGGCAGACCTGACTTTGTCCAGCTCTCACATGCTTCACTGCTCCCAATTTGCAGATTGAGCCACACTGGGGGACTGACATATAGACTGTTAGTTCCCAGCCCTGATACTCTGGCCAGAAAGGAGGCCACCAGGTGAGGATGTTACTGGGCCCATCCTTGTGAATCAGAAGGTTGCTGGGCAGACAGCTCCCCAGGCTCCCCTGCAAGCACACTGTCTGACACCTTTGCATCTCTCCCTCACTGGACTTAGTCCAATGCATATTCTGAAAATGCACTAAGTGCTAGCATAGCTGTCCAGCTACATTTTTAAAACTCCACAAATTTTAGTTAATCATGGAGAAAATTGCTCAACTCTCAACAATAGAGCAATTTGCAATATGGGAGATTATTTGTTCAAAATCACAATTCTTCCATCTGTTTCCTTTCTCTAGGAAAGTCCCAAGAACTGCAGCACTCTTGGGTTAACCAAGGTTTAAGTGAGGTCTGCACTGCTGAGAGTGTCAGTGACTCGATTGCTGCCAGTCTGCAACTTTTCCCAATCAAGGAAGAAACAGCTATAAAGATCCATGCTCATCCATATGGATTTGTAAGTTATTTTCAAAGATTATGGTGACATATAGAAAGAAGTTTGACCTTTATATTCCCTCTGTGCTAGATGCCCTTGTATTACACACTCTTTTACTATCATGTAAAGGGACCCGTTAACCATTGTCCTGGCACCTGTGAAAGATGGGGAGATGCTGAGAGGTCTCACATCAGGCTGGCTCCTTTAGCTCAAAAGATTCCTTGTTATTCCAGTCCTATTTGCTGTCTAAGACTCTATTTCCATTCTCTTGGGCTCACATATGTCTTGGGGCATTGGGAGGTAACAGTAAGACAGATAGAAAACACAACTTAAAGAAATGGATAGGGCTTGCTTCTTCAGGGAGGTCAGCAAACAAGAGGCTCACTGCTGGGCTAGAATTGCGAGGAGACTCAGAAGGCAAGTGCAGCTAACTGAGCCCCCAGGGGCAAGAAGAGATGCCCAGTTGTCCAAAACCTGTGTGGCTTCCCCCAGTGATGACTTTGCTCTCACGGGATCACTGTCCTTAGAACCATATCTTAAGGGCACACAGTTGGGGGCCAGAATATTACTGCAAGGTTGCTCAAGGTCCCATGTCCTTAGTGATAACAGCCTACCCTTGCCCCCCTTCCCTTATTCCCCCACTTACACACACAGGGTACTTTCCTCTCCCTTTTTCTAGTTTATCCTTCGTGGGTTGAGAACCCCTTCCTTACCTAGAGTGAAACCCTGCTTACTCCTGTTTCTGTTAAAGATATCTTGTTGATGTTCAAAATTCCCTTATCGTGGCTTCTAGCCAAGACGTTTTGTCCCCTTTCTCATAACTAATGTGAAAAAAAAAAAAAACTTTGACATTCAGCTTTTTATAATAAACCCTAATGGCCTATCAGATCTATTTTTGCTCACATGTAAGAGAAGCTTAAACTCCAAACTCTTCCAGCATAGCAAGAAAAGAGAAAGAAAAAAAAATAGAACAGCTGGTTCCACATTAACATAATAGGAATGTTCATCTCCCGCCACAATTCAAAAAATAAGGCTAAAGATTCAGAAAAGTAAAAATTGTGCTTTATGCAAAGTCCCTGGGTGGTGCTGGCTTCGCGTCAGTCAGTCCCTTCCCTCCTGCGTTCCTGTGGATGGCCCCGCCTGTCCTCGCCTCCCATCTGTCATCAGGAGAACATGACCATCTGCAGTCGGCGCAGATCATCAATCCTTCCACTCATACATGTTCTTTTGGATTTTTTAAAAAATATAATACACATGAGACATCTTCATTAAATTCCTCCTATGGTTCTGCCTGACTTCTGTTAGGGATCCATTACAACTCAGAGCAAAGTGGGTGAGGCCGTGATATCAGGCAAAAACCCCACTTTAGGGGTCTCTTTTGTTCTCCTGTTGCTGCAGTACCAAACTGTCACCAACCAAGTGGCTTCAAATAATGCAGACTTATTTTCTTGTACATCTTGGAGGACAGAAGTCAAAGATAGGTCTTAATTAAAACCGAGGGGGTAGCAGGGTTGCATTCATTCTGCCTGCTCTGGGGAACCATCTGGTCCTTCACTTGTCCAGCTCCAGAAAGGCCACTGCATTCTTTGGCTCATGGTTGCCTCACTTTGACTTCTATCATCACATCTCCTTCTCTAACTATCCGGCCTCCGCCTCTTTCCCTGATAAGGATGTTATGATTCTATCTGGGCCCATCTGGATGATACAAGGATATACTCAAGATCCCTAACTTAATCACATCTACAAAGTCCCTTTTGCAATTTAAGTTGACACGTTCACAGGTTCTAGGGATTAGGATGTGGCAGCTTTGGCGGGGGAGGGGGTGGCATTATTTTGCTGGCCACAGGGTCTAACATAATCAGAGATCCACTTCCTAGAAAGCATAAAGCCTGATTTCTAGCTCACAATTAAAATTTTCAATTAGGAGGGTACATGGGCATTGTTGACATCTGGGTTTACGTTTAACTTATTGTACGGCATCCCCGGATTCTGGCCCCAGTCTACGGGCATTATGATGGGGAACACTGGTTTTAAGTCAGATTATTCTGGGTTTTCACCACCCAGTAACTCTGAAAACTTGGGCAAGTTCCTCAGCTTCTGTGAGCCCCATTTTTCACTTCCCTTCTATGGAGCTGCTTCAGGGGAAACAGACTCAGAGATTTGTCTGCCCGAGGACTGGAGAATAACACTGGTAAGGAAGTGAGCAAAGTAGATCTGAACTGTGGTAAAGTCCCAGTTGATGATCAGTCAAGGTTCAGCTGATCCTGCAGGGATTCCATTGGATGGAATGGACTTTCAACCTTGCCCCCCTGTATGGCAAAGGAGCCAGGCATTGGCACCCACACAGACAACCTTCCTGGCTGGGACAAAGGTAAGGTGAGTGAGTTTAAGTTATGCTCGTCAGGGCAAAATTTAGGGGATGCTGAAAAACTAAAATTATTATGCCCTTACGGGCAAAATTTAGGAAGTGATGAAATGAACCCCCTTGGTTCTCAGTAATTGTGAAAAATGATATTTTAACACATTATTTTTGAAAATGTAAATACAAAACTCAGTCTTTATTTAAAAATTTTAGTATTTTTTCAGTCTATGGTTTTGTATTTATTAATCTTTTAAAATTAATGCATTAAAGTATTAAAAGTACTGTGGGGAGACATAGTAGAGCCTTGGGCAAAAGGAAAAAATCAGATCTACTGATGATGTCTTTATTTAAAATCGTGATATTTTGATCCTCACATATTCTTTGCACTTTTGGCTTTTGAAATACATGTAATATTAATTTTTTTATCTTGGCTGCTGAGGTTTTTAGCACCCAAGCCCAATTCATCTCTTATCTGACACTAGTCTTAGCTCTGCTTTGTATTTGGGCTACCTCTAGCTTCCCCATGGAGGGGATGTAATCTCAGTCCAAGGACAGTCTTGGAGAGGGGTTGAGTGTGAGCCATCAGCAGCCAGCACTCCCAGCACCTGGGGGAGTCAGTGCCTTGACCCTGAATAGAGCATTGACAGCTATCCACGATGTGATGAAAAGGCCTGCCTGTGATGAGGTGGTTTTGTCACAAAATTATATTCATTCATTGGGGCAGACAGTAAAAAAGCACTTAAGGACCTGTGTAACTACTGAATCTCATTGTTTTCAGGTGCTACTGAACATAGTCTCAGTCAAGCCTTTGCCTGACCTCTTCCTTCCATCTTCCTGACACCCAAATATCTGAGTGAAATAAAACGCCCAGATACTTCCTAGACATAAGACTCTCATTAGCCAACAAATCACTTTAATCTATGGCTCATTAGCTTTGGTTAGAAATGCTGAACAAAGAAGCCAAAGTGAAACTTCATTCCATCCCGTGGCCCATCCAGATCCCTAACCCCTGACCACCTTCTCACATGGTGAGCACGACCACGCTGGGGGATACACATAAGGCTTTTATTGCTACAAGACAAAAAAAAAATGGAAGTGCAAGCTCTACCTACTGTGGGTGCTCATACACACTGTGCTCTAGAAGGGTGTTAACACAGAGCAAAAAAATACACGCTTTGGTAAGTTATATCCTGGCACACTTAGCTCATGATAGAAAATGGGAGGATTTTGTGGAACTAAAAAGCACCTTTTCATAAATAAATAAATAAACACGTAAATAAATGCTAAAAAGCACCTTTTCATGAATAAATAAGTGCTTTGGCTCCATTCCAAGATCACTATCTCTCTAAAGAGGAGGGATCCACAGCTGCATTTAAAAAAAAAAGAGGAAGTGGGTTTATAGTCCCTGGGTACATTAGGGACTTTCAAAAGGAGAAGGGGTTCACTACCACTGGGGGTTCAATCAGGATCTCCTGATCAATATGCTTAATTACACAATCTCCTTTCAGCTTCCCACTGGAGAGAGATTCTAACACTTAACATCACCTCCTCCAAAGGGTTCACGGTTGCTGTCATGAATAATGGCACTGAAGAGAGACTAAGGCCTACATCAGGTGTGTTGAGATGTGAAAGGCAGAGGACCACTGTTAGAAGCTGAAGCCGTCCACACAAGTGCACAGGAAACAAAACAGTGCAAGGTATTATGCAATTAACTGGCATGCAGAGTGGCATTTTTGCCGCATGAAAGTGTAAATGCGTATTTTCATAAGCAAAATTTCAATAACAACGATTGAGTGGTACTTAGAGCGTACCACTTGTAGAAACAACCTTTCTCAGAAGCACTGGAGATTTTTAATTTATATAGTAGCTGAGGGAAAAATAATTGGTATTTTGTCATATTTTAATAAGCCCTCTCCACGTTGGGAAATGAACATTGCTGACACGACCTTTTGTTTCTTGGCTCGATCGCACTTCTCTAGATTTACCCTTCTATTTCTTACTTTCTTTCTTTTCTTTTTTTTGACTACACAGTTCTCACTAATGCAAAACTCACATTAATTCAGATGAAAGAAACAGAAGAATTTCTGGATACTGTGTACTCTTCAGATAACGTACCTCAACAATGAATCAGTGTATTTTTCTAATTTTGCAGATCATTTAGCGAAGTGTACAGCTGAAATGGTTTGTGTAAATGCTTTTTTCATCTGCGAGCTTATTATTTATTCTTTGGAAGTTTTTCTTTGTTGATTTTTAATATCTTTGGGGGGTAAGGTGGTGACATTTTACAGTTTTTTCCTCTCCGATTGCCTTTTAAATCCAATAGCCAGTTCTCTCTCCTCGTGATAATCATTTCTTTTATGGACTGAAAGCACTTTGTGTTTCTTTTTTTCTCTCTGTAATTCTAGTTGATTATACAGTACTTCATTGTTGCTCAGCGCATAAGTCTTCCAGGTTTCAGCTGCAGTGTCCAGATCATGAGCTTCAATCATGGCCACTGACGGAACCTCAGGCTTTTCGGCTGGTCTTTTGAACAACCTGATTTACTGCCTTTATTATTATGTGGTGGGACAGTTGTGCATCTACATGGTCTGACGGAGTTTACTCTTTGGAGTCATTCCCTGGGGATGCCAAAGATTTATTTTCTTCTCATTCATTAAGGAGGAAAAAAGAAAGATACCATAAAATGAACTAATTGAAGAGTCTGGATGACAGTTATCTTTTTGTGAGTATTTTCCCCTCCATTCCCTACTGATTTAAAAATGTATAACAGGATGCCTACTCACATTTATAGGTATTGAAAAAATAATTTCCTATACATCAAGAGGAAAAATAATATCAATTATTTTTAAAGACATAGAGAGAATGTTTAGTCCTAGAATATTAAAGGGACATTAACATAAAGTATGTTAATCTTGCAGTATTATTTAATTTAATTGGGATAAATTAAAAAAATAATTCTTATAACATGGATTAATGATTGATATTTGTGGTGGAAAGTATAAGGATGATATTCTTCATGAATTTCATAAGTTTTAGATGTTTTAATTATTGACGTTCTGTTGTTGCATTGTGTTTTAAAAGTATCTTTTCACTGGATATTCTTAAAGCAAGTTAAAACATCCATTAAAATTTTAGTTGCCATTATATTTCTTCTAATGTATACGTATTTCAGGAGAAAAATTTCATATATGCATATATTTCTTTTTGAACTGAAAACTATTATTGAAAATTTTTTATAGTATCATAGAATACATCAACCGTGGAATATTTTATTTCTGCCACGAATGGTGAATTTACTTATTTTCAACTTATCATTGATTGCTGAACTTTATATGGATGTTACCACTCAGAAAGATGCCTAATACTGTGTCACATGTTAAGGACTGGAGTTCTTTTGGGAGGGGCTACCCATCGCATGTAAATTTGTGATGCAATCGTATTTATGGCTTCATAATATACTAAAGATGTTAGATTTACACAGAAACATTTTCTCAGTATGACATTAGAGTTGACTATACATTATTATTTAATAATGGTAAATACATGTAGTTACAGATAAGAAGATAATTTTGTAGCTTTTTTTTATTCCTTTCTAGAAAGTAGTCTGTCAACCTTTGAAAAATAATCTTGTGTTAATACTGGTTTAAGACCTTTTAGGATTAGACTGTGATCGTAGGAGCCCAGCACATTGCAATTCCTGCTTTTTAGATCTGTGTTGCTGCCCTTGTGTCCCCTCTGACTGTACTTACACATTGAAAATGTTGCCTATGGGCATTTCAGCTGTTCTATGGTCATTGGATGAAAATTGGCAGTGTGGCCCCTGGTGCTGAGACCTCCCCAATCCTTCTTCAACAATTGCACTTCTGCAAAGAGAGGTGCTGGCTAGTGCTTTAGGAAAACTCTCAAGGTGAGAGAATGCAACCAATTCAGGAATGTTTTTTCCAGTGAGCCTGTCTAAGCAGCTTGGACAGTCAGATACATCTTCTTTTGTAATGACGAGTGAGGCCAAGAAGTTATTATTATGTTGTTCATTCTCAAAAATGAGATAACAATGTTTACTAGTTAAGGCTATTTTAAGATTTAAGAGAAAGGAAATGGTGGTCTGTTATTTATAGAATGCCTACTATGAATAGGACACTGGATGAATAACGTCTGAAAATTTGCCCCTGTGGGAATGGTGACTGAGCCTGTTTGCAGGTTGCATTGTAGGTACTGTGGGTTATGGAAGCTAACACCTCAACTTTAGACAGCTCCCAACAAAGTTTTTCCACGTTCCCCTCAGCATTTTAGAGTGCATTTGCACAAAATAGCTTTGTTTCCCAATAAAAAATTGGGTACATGTATATTTTTTTAATTCAAATATTTCAGTCAGCCTAAGCTCTTTAGTGAATAACAATAGAGATTCATTCACTGCATTATTAGTTATATTTTGGGAGACTTCAAGTGCCAAAAGATGAGTTAGTCACACTTTTCTAATTCCAAGCAGTCTCTAGAGCACACTTTTGGGAAGACACAGCAAAACTGTAATTCTCTATGCTTCAGTTTCCTTCATCTATAAAATGGGTTGGAATTGATGGTTTCTAATCATTAATCAATGAGTCTATAGGATTGGCCAGTGATTTCTAATCATTAATCAATGAAACCTATTAAGTCTACAGGATTGAGAATAGCCTGTCACGTTAACAGGAATAGTGCTGCTGGAAAACACTTCAGATGAGATCCCAATCTAGTCTGCTAGCCAGTCCAGGCAGGACCCCCCCAGGAAGGCTTTTGTCTGAATCATAAAAAGGCCCCCTCCTGGTAGACATATAAAAAAGACATTCCTCCTTCAAGGCAAAAAGCTTTTCAAGAGCTGTGCTGGATTGGTTTCAGGTCCCCAGCTGCCCTTGTACAGTGCAGAAAAAAAGTACCTGATGGTGCGGAAGTCAGCATTATTTCTGGTCCATTTGTGACCATTCACGTTTCCAGCTTCATAAGAAACCAGACATATTCTGGCAGAGGACTAGGTGATGATTTTTCCACTGTAACCACTACCTAAAATGTATGTAAATTTCTGAACCCTCCACGTTAGGAAATAAGGTGCTCTTGCATTTTTTTTAAACACCATTTACTAGGGTTCCTAACCTTTTTGAAGGCAGAGTTGGTGTTTGAATAAAAAAAAAAAAAAAAAACTATTTCAACTTTTTCCTTATCCAGTATTTCTTCAGGATTAGGTATGAATACACGTAAGATGTTTTGAAAGGACAAAAGAATCAGATGTACAGGCGAAGGCCATTGTCTGCCAATGTGGATTTACTGCTTGCCCCTTCTGGGTGAAGGCTCCTGCTACAGCCCCTTCTCTGCCCCAGAACTGACAGCCTTTCCTTCCCTTCTTGAGACGCCACAGATCTCTCTTCATTCCTCCCAAGTGCTTACTACTCCCCACCAAACCCTGTGATTCATCTTCCCGGGGGTGGAGGGCACCACTGGTTACCTGCTGGCTGTTTAGGAGTCATTATAGCTATTTAAATCCCTACCGGTTTCAAAGGCTCCAAGAAGATGAGTTCCACCCAGTGGCAGTCTTTCTGATAGAGCTAATTTAAGCTTCTAAATGCCCTAGAAACTAAATATCTCTTTGGCGCTGCCTTGCCAGCGGACAGATGAATGGTCTGCCTTAGTTGTCCAGTTTTGGCACTGACCTGGGTCGTCATGGGCTGAGCAGATACTGGAGAGAACCAACCTGGGTGTGACAGTCCTTCCAGCACCCAGCACCCACCTCCACCATATGACAGAGCTCAAGTGGGGACTTTCAAGTGAAAGAATGAAATTGAGACTTGTATATATTTTGGGTAAATATGAATATATAAGAAACTACTTCTCTAACAACAACAACAAAAACCCTATTGATACTGAGCTGAGAGATATAGTCAACTTTAATCATCATCATCAAAATCAAAGTGGTTAAATTTTATTTATTAATCATTCACTCCACGCCAAGCTTTTGCAAAGCATTTTCATTAATTATTTAATTAAATTCTCAGTTATTATCTACTATTATTTTACTTTAGGGGCTAACTCCTTTATTTTACAAAGAATTTCACAATAATTAATTAGTAAAAATACTTAAATGACTTCCTAGAAGGTAAAAAATGAGATTGATGAATATGTATTTACATGGAAAATGTCCAGGGGACATTTTAAATTGAGAAATAAACCAAACCCATCAACAGCGACAAAAAAAGCTGTTGCAAATGTTTCTTTTTGTTAATTTTGAACTTTCAGTAAAAATGATGCTTTTTTTTTGTTGTTTGAAAAGAGAAAAGGCGTATTATACATTTATATAACTCATTGCAAAAAGTACCTTATTAATACATTCATGAATTGATGGGGACTTGGATGGATTCCACAGCTTTGTAATGCTGCAATATGCATTGAAGTGAAAGCGTTTTTTGATAGAAAGACTTCATTTTCCTTTGGGTAAATACCAAGTAGTGGGATTGATGGATCACATGGTAGGTTTACTTTTAGTTCTTTAAACATCTCCATCCGTTTTCCATAGAATTGAACTCATTTGCATTCTCACATTACTGTATAAGTGCGCCTTCCTCTTTGCATCCATGCCAGCATCTATTGTTTTGGGACTTTTCTTTTTTTTTTTTTTTTTTTGAGACGGAGCCTCAAGCTATCCCCCTGGGTAGAGTGCCATGGCATCACAGCTCATAGCAACCTCCAACTCCTGGGCTCAAGCGAGTCTCCTGCCTCAGCCTCCCAAGTAGCTGGGAC
>CAUYQV010075687.1:0-25070 GCA_963574575.1 Galagoides demidoff | reverse complement strand
GGTTGCAGCCATCATTGTTGTTTGGCGGGCCCGGGCTGGGGATTCGAACCCGCCACCTTAGGTGTATGCGGCTGGTGCCTTAGCCACTTGAGCCACAGGCACCAAGCCGTATATTTGTCTTTTTAATTTTGCCTTATGCCTGGCTTTAGCCTCTACTGGGTTCTTTACAGAAAGTTATGGTAAACTACACACCATGAACTCCAGACTTTTGATGCATAGCTAAGGAGTTTGACTAAATTTAACTATAATTTTACTGCCAAAGCATGCTCCTGCCATTATGACTAGGCTAGGACACAGCTCACATGGCTATATAGAGGAATAAACTGAAATCTACTTTTCCTCTTAGAATCCTTAGCAAGATGGTAATGACAGTATCTGGGCACATTCCATTGTCAAAATATGCAAGCCACGGTTATTTCCCTTAAAATTGCTTTATAAACAATCTTAAATAAATTTTGGAAAGTAATCCCACCATCCAAAGCTACTAATTATCTCATTCTCTTACCCAAACATGGATGTTTAAATTTCTTCTTGCCTTCTTCCCATTCTATTCACGTGTCTTATTCCAGATTATTCTTCTACTATATTAACCTTCTTACTGAAAGATTGCTGCGTCTATTTTGTACGTATTTGATCTTTTCCCCTTAGGCTGCAGAGCTTAATAGCTAGAAAAGTGATCACCTGAGTCTGTGTCTTCCATGTCTTCACCATTTCTGGCCCTATGACCTTGAACCCTTAGCTTAACCTATTTGTACTCCATGGAGTTGATATGAAGATTTAGCAAACTCCATAACTTTAATGATTATTTAACAGTTGTTTTGTAAGCCCTTTCAACTTGCTGCATAATGTAAACATTTTCATTATTTAGATACTGATGTAACTTTTCACTGATGAAATAATATTTTGAGGACTGGAAATTGTATAGATCCTTACAAGTTCCAATTTTTCTTCTCCTATTTTTTAGATTAAATTAAATTAAATTGGATATGTCAAAATGTATTGCATAGGTATGTGTAGATAAAAAAGAATGAAAAAAAATATGGTTATTTTATGTTCTATCAAGCCACCAAGCAAGACATTATCATGTAGCTCAAGATTATCCTGATTTACTACGTTGTTCTTCAGATACAAAGAAGCTGTTATAGACTGACATTCAAACACACCTGACTGGGAGATGCTTCTTGATGGGAGGCACCTCCAGGTATGGCGTTGATGGGGCAGAAAGAGAAAGGTTAACTCTGCCAGTGATGATTTGCCAGGATTGGGGGCGATATGTATGTAATACTCACTCATTCATCAAACCGTCATTGCACCTCTGCTGCCTGCTAGGCTATGTGCGAGGGATGAGATGTGAACAGATGCATTCAGGCCCTGACCTCCCGGAGCTTACCATCAAGGAAGAGAGGCAGATGGACCAAATAATCCATTGAACAAGTGTAAAATTACACCTGTGACCTATTGTAGTGAGGAAAGGTGCATGGTACAAAGCGAGTCTAGTATTCAGGCTCTTGACCTGGTCAGGGAGGTGAGAAAAAGCTGGTCTAAAGAAGTCACAGTTGTGCTGAAGAAAAGATGGACGAGTAGACATTGACGAGGTGAAAAGGAAGGAAGGCGCATCCTAGCAGAAGGAACAGAAAGTACTAAAGTCCTATTGCAGGAGGAAGCAGAGACAGTAAAGGGAATTGAAAACAGGCCAGGTGGCAGGTCCTGTGACAGAGTGGAGCAAATTGCCCTCGCGTGGACTGAGCCAGCAGTGTGCTGGAGCCGGTCTTACTAGCTTCTGAGAGCTGACTCCATTCCACACACATCTCTTCCCACTCTCCATTCAGGGATATAGAGTTAATAGCTCTAAATTGGCTAAGGTGGGTGTATTTACACCATGAAAATCAGCCAAACCTCCCCCTCCTCCCAAATCCAGTTTGCCAGCACACAACTGGGTTAGACTATGTGCAACTATGTCTAGATTCAAAATCCAAACATTCCAGATGGTTCTGGATCTGAGATTTGAAGTAGGGAGGAGATAAGCCCTGGGAAAGAGTAAGAGATGGTGACTTTCTGTGGTGGTTGTGCCCCACACAGCCAGAGCAAACTCATTAGGTAGGAAGACTGTCCTCTGGCATTCCAGCTTTACGCTTTTATTTTCCCTTCTTTCTGTTTTTACAAACAAAATAGGCCAAAAACCCACACCAGACACCATGGGGAGCCTAGTCCTCTCCCTGAGCTCTCAGAATGTCGGTATCTTCTTCCTCTTAGGCACCTTTCTCCTTGAGCACCTGTTGAAGTCTCTGCATGCACTTTTCTTCCTGCTGCCCCTGCTCGCTGTCATCTGTCCTCACTGCTGGGCTTCATGATGTCATCACCCATCATGAGGTCATCACCCAACATAAGGCCATTGCCTCTCTCCTTTCACTCTCCAGAGCAGCACCAACACCAGGCACCCAAAAGAAACCACCTTGAACTTCAGATTAGACCTTAAAACCTTACTGTCCTAAGCTCTTGCCTTAGGTGATCTTTCCTCCTAGGGATCTTATAAGCCCTAGTGTCTACTCCCTTAGTGCCAGTTCCTATACTGTTATTTGGAAACTTTTAAATGTGCAGCTTTTATCACACGTTAGGCTCAATGCCTATCTTTGCACATCAAGAAAGCTCATGTTACTGTTTGCTAAACGAAAGAACAGTCTACCACAGTGGTTCTCAACCTTCCTAATGTCTCCTAGTGCTGTGACCCTTTAATACAGTTCCTCATGTTGTGGTGACCCCCAACCATAAAACTATTTTCGCTGCTACTTCATAACTGTAAGGTTGCTACTGTTATAAATTGTCATGTAAATATCTGATGAGCAGGATGTATTTTCATTGTTACAAAGGGGTTGCAACCCACAAATCGCGAACTGCTGGTCTACCAGAATGACTCTCACCAATATTAAGAACTAATAATGTTGGTAATTATAATTTTCCTTTGCTTTGGGCAAGACTGTATTTTTAAACAGTATTCACTTTTTCACCAACCAAGCTGAGGTCTTAGGTTTTTATTCTTTGTCATTCTACAGAAACATTAATTTCCCTTCACAATTGCAAGTTTGTTAATGGAGGAAGCCATCTTTTCTCTGAATGTTAGTAACCTAGTTCATTTTAGACTGCAGTATACAATCGTCCAGTGTTTTTGATATTTTGTTTCACTTTTTTTGTGTCGACTCCTTGGCATAATTATGAACATGAAGTGTTCTGCTTCTCCCCTCCCTTGATCTGGAACCCTGGACACCGGCGAGTGGCTGCAGGTTTGTTCCAGTCACAGCCGGCCTGAATTCCCTCAGCAGCCTGCCTCCTGGGCGCAGAGGGAGAATTAACCCCTTTCATAATTCTTATTCTAATACCTCCTGTGGAGATCTTCAAGGAAAGGGCCTCTGTGCCCTTTCAGCCACAAAAGAAAGTCCCTGCTAGAAAAGAACAGAATGAGGCTGTGAACGCATCTGGCCAGGTAAAAATCAGCAAAATGTTTTCTCAGCTCCTCAGAGATAAGCCCTGGGAAAGAGTAAGTGATTGTGACTTCCAGTTCTTTATCCCCATGGAATCTGTTCTTTTCTTTGAGATAGAGTCTCACTTTGGCACCCTTGATAGAGTGCAGTGGTGTCACAGCTCACAGCAACCTCCAGCTCTTGGGCTTAGGTGATTCTCTTGCCTCAGCCTCTTTTGAGTAGCTGGGACTACAGGCGCCCGCCACAACACCCAGCTATTTTTTTCTGTTGCAGTTTGTCCGGGGCCAGGTTTGAACCTGCCACCCTTGGTATATGGGGCCAGCGCCCCCCTCATTGAGCCATAGGCACTGCCCAGGAAGCTGTTCTTTTCATTCACACTAGGGTATGAATGACCAGGAAGACTTTTTTCTAGAGCTATTTGTCATCAAGGGGAAAAGATTCAGTTAAAGGAAACATACCATTACTGGATGGAGAAAATTATTTTGCAGAAGGCATCTTTGTGACACTTTTGACATAATTTTCCCCACTCGAAGGGTTATGAATATGAGCAGAAATAGAAGGCATTTGTGTTTTGCATGGAGACAACTTTGTTGTAATTCAATCCAACACTGATGTATAAGTCCTTCCTTGTTAGAACTAGATGAAATCAGTCTCTGTTTTTTAAAGTCAGAAACTCTTGGAGGGGTTGAGAGAAAGGAGGTAGTGGGTTCTATTCAATCTCCGATAAATGTACAGCACCCATCAATTCTGGTCCTAATCCTCATCTCAATAAACTCCAGAACATCGACAACTTCTAAATGTGAAATAAGAATAAAAAAAAAAAAAAGAAGAAGAAGAAACTCCAGAATAGGTCCATAAAGGAAAGAAAACAGAACCCACATCAGTCTTGGCTGAGAATAGGGGTCCCCAGTGCTTTTAACCCTGGGATTTCAACAGCTCTAATTTAAACAGAATGAAACTCATCATTTTATCACCTGGTTCTTGCTCACACTGGTATCTCACATTTTAGGCTTTTGTTAGAATAATAAGGCAAAGTCAAATACGCGTCATGAGGTCATGACTGGGGTTGGATTTGGAAATTTGATCTACTAATTCCAGAAATGAGGACTAGAGATCTGTGCAGATGGAAATGAAGGCCAATTAGACATCATTAACATGTAGATTCAAAAATAAGATAGCACAGCATTTTACTCTGAGACTTTGCCAGTAGAGTTTAATAAATTAAAATGAAATGCAGTCAAGTTGAGACATCAGAAAATGAGGTTAGGCAATATTATGCAAACATCACAAGACCTGGCTAATAGATCCTCACACTCTGGGGAAATAGGTTCCCTAAAGCTGAACAGCGGGTTCTTTTATGGTTTGATGACCTTTTCCACTTTCTCAGGGAGAGGACCTGCACATCAAACAGACAAGAAGACCGTATTTTTGGTTCAGACAAATATCAATTCTAGGAATGCACATGTAGTTTTAGGGTTGTCCAAAGCTTTTTAAAGTTACTGATGTTTGGTAGTGTTTGTTTCCCTTTGTGTATTCTTAGGTTCTCCCACTAAATCCGCTTGTATGGTGCTACTTAACAGCTATGGACAGAACACTAAAGAGGTAAGCTTAAATTATATTTTGTGAACATAGAGAATAGATTAGAGAACAGCCTGAAAGTTCAAAATTCCTGGATTATTTTTCAAACACGGCCTTTGCTCTTCCTAAGATTTCATTTTTATAAAGCTTTAGGCTGCTATGGTGTAAACTGTGTGTTACTTAAGGGCAGCAAGATTTGCTTAATGACTATCTGCAAATCATTTTAGAATCTGGAGGGAGGAATGCGATTAGACTGTGCAGCAGTAAATGTTCTCTGTGCAGGAGAAAGTTTCCCCAGCCCATGGCCGCAGGCTTTGATCTCAGCAGCCCTCATAAAGTCAGAAGAATTTCTGCCTGGTGTTTTATAGAGACTTTCTTCTAAGGAGAGTAAAACACAGTGCAGACATTATCTAATTCTTTCTCGTAACATTCACGTAAGTTTGGGTGGGGCAGGTGTTATTACCACCCAACCCATTCTGCAGATGGGGAAATAAAATAGAAAGCTAAGTGACTTTCCCAAGGTCAAGGAGATGCTGAACAAGAGCCAGAACTCCTTTTGGGGTTTTTCAATTGTTAGTTTAGGGCTTTTGACTGCTGATCCCCAAATTACCAAACAGAAGTGTGAGATCTGGCAGCTCCTGCAGGGCTAATGAAAGGAGGGAGAGATTCTGAGCCCCAGGGGCTGAGTTTGTGCTCCCCTGATGTCTCCTAACTGGAGGATATTGAATGTGTCATGGGTCTTTTGCAAGTTAGTTTCTTTTCTTTTGAGCAAGGCTATAAAAGTATGTGCCCCACCAGACTGCTAGATTAGCTAAAATAATGCATTTTCAAGTGATAGCACATGGTAAAATAGTCTATATCACATAACATCCCAGAGGGTAAGGTCTGTGACAATTATGTTGAAATTCATAAATACAAATATGAAGGCTCGGCACCTGTGGCTCAAGTGGCTAAGGCTTCAGCCCCTAACACCTAAGGTGGCAGGTTCAAATCCAACCCAGGCCTGCCAAAACAACAATGATGGTTGCAACCAAAAAATAGCCAGGCACTGTGGTGGGAGCCTGTGGTCCCAGCTACTTGGGAGGCGGAGGCAGGAGTCTTGCTTGAGCCTAGGAGTTGGAGGTTGCTGTGAGCTGTGATGCCACTGCACTCTACCCAGGGGGATAACTTGAGGCTATGTCTCAAAAAAAAAATACAAATATGAAAGTTGATTAATAAATCTACTTTGTTATCTAGAACCACTTCAGAATGTGCAATCAAAATAGCCTGCCACATTTACTTTAGAATTTCTGTAATTTTAATGTAGTATCCACGTACGGTTGATTCCTTCTCCCAGTGTTTCATGACCCTCTCTCAGATATAATCATAACTCCTGAGAGGCCCCAAGAGATCTCATCTGTGCTCATCAAGTCCTGCTAGCTACCCTGTGGCTCTGTCATTTTCTTCCTTTCTAAGTTGTCCTCCTCCCTTCTTTGTGCTGCAGTAGCTGCCTGGGGGGCGTCCACCATAAGTCATCCTCACCAGTTGCTGTGCCCTACGCATGGCCATCCCTGTAGCTGGTATGCCCTAGAGCAATGTGTTCTCTGGAGTTTTCAAAGCATTACAGCCAAGCATGTCATAAAATTTTTATTTTGTTTTGTTTTGTTGGCTCAAGACTACACCCATCTAGTTTTTAAGAAGGATGTCTTGCTATGTTGCCCGGGCTGGTCTCAAACTCCTGGCCTCCAGCAATCCTCCCACCGCAGTCTCCGGAGAAGCTGGCACAAAGTTTTTCGTGTAACAGCTTCATGAGCAACATAGCCCTTGAGGCCTGGATCAAGGGAGAAAACTGAGGGACGATCTCCACGTTGCCTTTGGGTTAGAAACCCCTCTCTTCTGGCCACTAGTGCTGTTTTTCAAAAACCGGGTCCTATGTATATTGCATCTTGTGGGTTGCTTTATTTCCTCCCAGGAGGTATCTCATTTCAGGTAAATGGTTTCTGGTAGGCAAGCCATCTAGAATAAGGAACACGTCTGAGTGCTGGACTGAGCATGTCTATCACTCTCTTCTCCCATACAGAGGTAACTCTGAAGTGGGGAAAAAGGTCATGGTGCCACCTTGTCCTGCATCAATATGACACCTAAAAAATGGTTTCAATTTTTTTTTTAAAAAAGATATTTTTTTCTGGGGAATTTTTAGGTTCATAGCAAAATTGAGCAGAAAGTGCAGAGAATTTTCCTTACACCCTTTGTCTCCATCCCAATCACAGCCTCCACCTCAACAATCTCCCCACTGAAGGGTACATTTGTTGCAGTTAATGAATTTACATTGATACTTACTAGTCATCCAAAGTCAATAGTTTACATTAGGGCTCACTGCAGGTATTAACTTATGGATTTGAGCAAATGTATAAGGACATGTCCCTATTGTTACAGTATCATGCAGGTTATTTTTACTGTCCCCCAAATCCACTGTACTCCACCGATTCAGCCCTCCACCCACTCTAATCCCTGATCTTACTATTTCCATACTTCTACCTTTTCTAGAATGCCATATAGTTGGAATCCTACAATATGTAGCCTTTTCAGTTTGGCTTCTTTCTGTCGGTAATATGCATTTAAAATTCCTCCATGTCTTCCCTTGGCTTGATAGCTAGCTCATTTGTTTCAAGCATGGAATAATGTTTCATTGTCTGGATGGACCACAGTTTATATATCCATTCACGTAAGGAAGGACTTCTTGGCTGCTTCCAAGTTTTTACGATTGTAAGTAAAGCTGCTATAAACATCTGTGTAGGTTTTTGTGTGGGCTCACTTTCTTTTTTGGCTTGAAATATCTAGAAGATTACCTACTTATTACATAGGTGTTATAGCTTTTGGGGTTTGTCAAATAATTGAGACTTTTCATGGGGCAGAACTTTCATGGAACTTAAATGTGTAAATTGAACAAATCTACTTAAATGTGTAAATTGCCCTCACCCTATATGTGCTAAGCTTGGTTCAAATATAAATTCCCAAAGAATTTTGTGTCCAAATTAAATAATTTTTGTGAAGAACTAGAGACTTTACCGTATGGCTGGAATAGGCTTTTAAATATAGTCTCATTTAATATGGTAGGTTTCTTTTGCAACTTTCTGTTTCTGGACACTAAAAGTTCTGGAATGAAAGTATTAAATTCTACCCTCCTAAGTTTTTAATTTTTATTAAATCATAGCTGTGTACATTAATGCAATCATGGGGTATGATGTGTGCCTCCTAAGTTTTTTACAGGACCATGTATTTGACAGGATAACATGAAAATCTGAAAGTTAACCATGAAATTAATGTTTGTGAAATTTCTGGATTAAGTATCAGAATGTTACTCCAAATTAAAATTTGGAGGTTTTCTTGAACCCTGAAAAAAGTGTGTGTGTGTGTGTGTACATGTGCACACTGGATATTCCCTAAGGAAATGGTTACACTGACCATATTTCCTATTCAAATGTATAACAGCTTAAGATATCAAAGCTCAATTAATTTGTTTTTTGTATTCTAGACTCTGGACTAGCAAGCTTTTATAATATGCACATAGAAACCCAATAATAGAAAGTATACCGTTCAGCTCATTTTGAATGAGCATTAAGGAGTACTTTCCCCCAACTATTACTTAGTATGAGATGAGCATTTATCTTTTTGGTACACTCAAGACTCCTGCAACTCCATGGAACATAAATAAAAGAGTTAAGACAAACCAAAGAACTTCCAGAATGACTGTAGGCTAGAGGAGTAATAAGGAGGCACCAACAATGCAGTATTTTTGTAAAAATTGGCAAGTGACAGAAGAGCCTGGATGGTGTGGGGAAGGGGAGGTCCCATCTTTCAGTCTATCCCAGTGCAAAAGCAGTTAAATCAAGTTCCAGCCTGACCTGCTGGGAAAGTACGGTTTAGCAGTCTCACAATTATCACTGTTGTTCAGCTGTAAAAGGAAGAAAAAAAGGTTTTTTTCTGTTGTTGTTGCTCTGTTTTATTTTGATTTTAAGAAGTGTTTCAGCACGTTTCGGAAGAGGAAGATAAATCGATGCCAAGTTATCACTGATTTCTGGGGGAGTATTCCCTCTCACTGTCCTCCAGAGGTGGGAATTTCCCTGCTGTATTCCTTCCTTCAGAGCGGAGTGGCTGGCATGTACGCCTTTTCCTAGCTGCCCCCCTTTGACTGAATCCACACCTAAACAAACTTTTTCACGTATCTGTGAACACAGGGCAACAATTCAGGCAGAACTTTCATCTTTCAAAGAATCCTTTTTTCTCAATCTAGAAGACAGTTCTCCACAGGCAGGAGGAACATTTTCTCATCTGATTATCCCCAAATGGGCATCTACAAAGACATCCACACTTGTGTAATTTTAAATGAGGAATTTATAGTGTTATACATTTATATTAGTTGTATAATTTTAAAGTTTACATGATGGCATATTGTTATCCTGTCATTTATTACAATGGAATAAAAATATACTAAACTAGGCTTCTATTCCATTTTCATTTCCTAAATATTACTGGACAGTGACATGTTCAGCCCTCTGTAATCATGTATCTTATTTAACTAGAAGATTAAACATTAATTTGAAAATAGCAGGGTTTTTTTCATTCTCAAACATAAGCTTAATTGAAGATAATTGTAATTCTGAATAATATTCTATGCTCACAGGATGGCTGTTGGAGAGTCCAAGGCTGGGGATGGATTGTAGGTGGCCGTGGTAGTCCTGTACAAAGTATCCAAACTGTGGTAGGCCTATGTACTGAAGTTATTAAAACAGTCTTGATCCTGGGGTTGAGTGTGGCCCTGCAGGCTGAGAAAATGAACATGTGTACCTTGAATTATTGATTCTTTTCTGCACGGTGGGACTGGGGAGGGGATGGGCATTCCAGATTGTTCTTTTTGTCTCAGGCTTTGCTATGGCTTGGGAGGGCACTGATACTGAGCTTATCTTCCTTTAAAATTTTAATACTTTGTTCATTACAACACTGTTTTTTTTTTTTTTTTGCTGAATGTAGATTGAAAACTTTTTTTGCATTATAATGTAATTTCCCTGGATTACTGATTTTTTTGGCATCACCTTAAATTTTGTGCCCAAAGCAGCTGAATCCTATTTCTGCCCCACCTTCCTGTATTTGCTGTTTCCCCAGCTCTCCGGAGTGAGTGTCATGGCCATTTCTGATTACCTGCAATGCTTAGCACCTGGAACAGTGCTCAGCACGAAATAGATGTTTGGTCAGCGGTTAACATACCACGGATAGAAGCTAGATACCTGTTCAGGCCTGGCCCCCTCCAAGGCAATGAATCCAGCCATGTGGGGGTGGAGCCAAGACAATGTGCTTCTCCACCTCTCCCAGGAATGGGGAGAGACGGGCAGCATCCCTGATAGAAGTAGGCTCATTCCCCATGGGTACCCATCTGCACCGCATCTTGAAGGCAGTCCCTACACTGTGAAAGTGGCCAGTGTCTACTGATAGCAGAGGGTAGAGGCTGTGGAAACCCCCTGGGGTTGCCTCTCAGCCAGTCCACCCACCACCCACAGGACTCGGGACAAGTTACACAAGAAACCCACTCAGTTTCTTTACCCATGTCACGGGGTACGTACCAAGCACCCATCTCATGATTTCTGTGAGGAGGTAATGAATTAATACTGGGCCTTACAGTGGGTAAAAACTGCCTGAGGCAAAACTTTCTGTAATCCTTCATTAGGGAGCGGGATCCTAGGAGGCCAGAGCAAGGGATAAAGTGATGTAAGATGCGGAAGCAGGGAGAGTAGATACAGAGGGTGTGTTTGGGGCTACCCTGATCGCTTAGTCTCATGGGACCTCTTCCAGAGGCGTATGGAAACATCTAGAAACAGGCCCTCAGAGAGGAAGAAGGGTAAGCTGCTTATCTGCTGGCCCCTTCCTGTCTCCTGCCTTCTCTGGTCAAAGTCAACCGGTAGGGTTGTGACTCCACCACATTTCTGAATGGTATTGCTAATAATTATTCATGGTATTAATAACTGCCCCCCAGCAGCTGTCAGGGGGGTCAGCCAGTGTGCAGGCCCGGTGGTCTCTGCTGGTTAGTCAGAGCCTAGCGCGGTGGTACCTTTGTCTTTTAGCAACAGTGGGTACTGCAGCTGTAGCTTGTTGATCACAGGACCAAAATGGGCCATGTGGACTCTGGATTCTCCTGATAGCCCCAACACTGGGAACTAGCTGCTGATCCCTTAGCATGGTAATATTTTGTGTGGCATGCATTTGCTTTTTTTTTTGACAGAGTCTCACTTTGTTGCCCTCGGTAGAGTGCTGTGACATCACAGCTCACAGCAACCTTGAACTCTTAGACTCTAACTCAGCCTCCCAAGTAGCTGGGACTGTAGGACCCACTATAATACCCAGCTATTTTTAGAGACAGGGTCTTGCTTTGGCTCAGACTGGTCTGGAACTTGTAAGCTCAGGGAATCCACCCACCTCGGCCTCCCGGAGTGCTAGCACATGCATTTGCTTTTTGCCCTGGCTGCTCCCTCTCCCTCCAAAGCTGATCCTGAAATCTTCAAATATTCTTTTGGTTACAGAGTCACCTTCTCAAAAGGCCTTCCAATGACCAGCATGGGCTTCCTCACTCTCAGGTAAAGAGATAGGTGTACATCTGTCTTCTCTGAGACTTTTATCCTTTTTTTAAAAACCAAAACATGTACTTTTGCCCCACAAACGAAGGACCTTTTTCTGGTTACCAAAGGAAAAGGCGTGAATCGGGGGCGTGGCTCACTCTCACACTCAGCAGCCTGGCAGCTCACAGCCAAACCACAAATGGAACTAATGTCTCATTATGGGCTTCCCATCACATCTGACCTATTATCATCAACCCCCTTTCCCTAACAATGTCAAAACTGGCTTGCTCAGGATGTGAAAAGATGTCATTTCTCTTCCTGTTTCTTTTTCATTCTCTTTACAATTAATTTTGACTTAGAACTGTTTGCTTACAATAATCTAACACTGGCAGCTGAAATTTGAAAAAAACCCAGCGATCCACAAATACAAAAGATCCTTTTTACCTTATTTCCACCCTTTTCATCTCTCTACTCCACCCTTCCCACAGAACACCCCCCAGCCCTGCACCCCTGCCCCTGGGCTACCACAACTTCAGTTCTTCATTGCAGACACTTGTGTCATTCATGGTTTCATGTCCTTTTTGGTCAACACGTGCTAAGCTACTCATAAGGCTTGAGAATTCGTATTGTGGCAAAGATAATACGTGATTAAAAAAAATAAAAGAGTCTAATATTTCTTTTGTAATCACTGGCTAATTTGAAGTTCTTCAGGGGGAAAAAATTATTAGTTAACCAGTTGTTTTCCCTGTTTCAAAATTGACAGAAGTCTTTGCAGTCTCTACATTTTTATTCTTTCTCCCTTCCATATTAAGGATAATGGTCAGTCAAAACCAACATCATTACTTAGCAAATCCATCAATGAACACTCTCATAATCAGCAGAATTCTCAGCCTCCATGCAGCACAGCCATCTGCTTGTTGAACACTTCCTTTTGTGACATCCTGACTGTGGTCACCCAGGCTGTGATTGGACACCCACAAACAATGGGAAGATACAACCATGTGAGAAAAGTCTCCCCATATCAGAGCAGTTCCAATGGTTAGAAAGGTCTTCTTTGTATACTGAGCTGAGATGCCCTTCCTGTGACATTGACCCACTGGTTCTCCTCTGCCCTATGAAATGGTGTTTCCCAAAGTGTGCACGGTGGTCCCTGGTGTTAGGGTCAGCTGTGGTTCTTATGGGAATTCAGATTTCTGCACTTTCCTCTATCCAAGGCCATTGGAATAACAGTGGGTGGTGATGGAGCTCAGATCTTCTGTCTCATAAGCTTAAGTTTGAAGATCTCTACTCTGAGGTCAACAGAAATAACAAAGTCAATGCCTCTTACATATCCTAGCCCTTCAGATAGGTGGAGATGGCTATGATTATCTTTTTGTTTCTCCATGTCATCTGTTCTCTAGACCAAGTTTCCCCAATTTTTCCAACTGTCTCTTATATGAAATAGCTCCAAGTTTTATGCTTCTCAAGTGGGGTTTTGTTTCATTAGAGTTTGTCCTAGAATTGGATACTCAGAACTGAATATAATGTTCCAACTGAGATTTGACATGGGAGGGGGGCAGACAGAATGGAAGAACCGGCTTCCTTCTTAGAACAGATACTGTATTCCCTGTAAGAGAAACTAGTAATAAAATTAAATACGGTTAGTTGCTTCAAGAACTTAGCCACGCAGCTCGGCACCTGTGGCTCAAGCAGCTAAGGTGCCAGCCACATACACCTGAGCTGGTGGGTTCGAATCCAGCCTGGGCCCACCAAACAACAATGACAGCTGCAACCAAAAAACAGTCAGGCGTTGTGGCAGGTGCCTGTAGTCCTAGTCACTTGGGAGGCAGAGGCAGAACAATTGCTTGAGCCTGGGAGTTGGAGGTTGCTGTGAGCTGTGATGCCACAGCACTCTACCCAGGGGGACAGCTTGAGGCTCTGTCTCAAAAAAAAAAAAAATATAGACCAATATGGAAAGAATTGAAATGTTAACTTTGGAATTACAAAGAGAGGAATATTCAGTGTTAGCTTCAGCACTAGGCATGGATTTGACTACTCTGGATTGCCAACTAAGAATTTTTGGTAGTTGAGTTGGAGTTAAGATAAAGATTATCTTCGACTTATCTTCTACCCTATCTCTGTTAAGTGCTTTTAGTAAGAAAGGTTACTAGTGTTAAGGTTATCTTCTACCCTATCTCTATTAAGTGCTTTTAGCAAGCAAAAAAATGGTGTAAAATGGATTATGAGGATATATTTAACCTACTCGATAGAACACATTTTTCAAGTCTGCAGTATGATATCCTCTCTTTACGTATTATGACTTTATGTATTAATAAAGTAATTCTGGTTATTTATGATGGCAAGTCTGTAAGTGTATCTGCATGCTGGTACTCTTTTTGGTCTAATAGGATATCGTTGGTTATATATGAAAAAATAAAATTGTATTTATTTAAAGAATGCCATACAATTCATAGTTTTCATTAGTTTAGACTGGCCTCCTTCCCAGCTTGTCTGAGCTGAATGAAAGCTAACTGCATGTGACACTTGGTCGACTAGCTAAGAGGTGATCATTTTCTTGACATAATTTATAATGTTTAGATCTTTATCTGTCACATTGTAACCTGGTGGTTATTACTGTCAGTGTGAACAGATATGTCTGAAAATGAGACAAAAACATGACAATCTGTATTTGTAAATCTTTTCCACAAAGTCATTTAATGTTAAGCATAGGTCTGCTGTGGAAGTGAACTACTCAGGAATGCAGAAATACATGCTTAATTTATAGCTGCAAAATAACAGTAGACCCTGGCTTTTTTTCCCCTTCTTACATAAATTCTTTGTCTCCTTTCTATGGCCTCACTTTCTCCTTCCCCCTCAGGAGAGCTAGGGCTTGAGCCTTGGTTCTCTCTGCCTACTTCTCTCTCTTTTGAAGAGTTCATTCATTCTTACAGCCCTGTCTCCACTTATCCCCTATCAGTGACTTCCTGAAGTTTATCTCCAGCTCTGTCCTCTGGGCCTTCTGCTGCCATTTGATTTCAAGGACAACGCACATGTTTATCAAGCATCTATTCTGTGCCCCTTTCATAATAGCAATCATATTTTATCCTTGTCATAGTCTTGTTATTCTTCTTCCAGTGGGGGACACTGAGACTTGGTTTCATTCAGCATTATCTTACACTGATCACCACGACATCTCCATTATGTTCAGAAACATCTCTGCTTTTCCTTGACAACTGTTTGTTCTCCATCTCCTCAAGAGTAAGCGCTAACTAAATGTTTGTGGATGAATGAGTGAATGGATGGTCAGATAAAAATTTTAGGTAGATCATGGGTCATACATTAATTTGAGGAGTTCAAAGGCAGCAAAGAGACCGGGAAGCAAGTGCAAAAGGCCAGATAAGTGAGAGTGTGACAGTGGGTGTGGTGGAAGGAGAGAGATGGGAGGCACACTCGTGCTTTACTGGAGAGAAGGCAGTTCCTTCAGAGTGCGAAGTGCTTTGCACTGATCTTTAGGGCTTCACACTCAGAGGATTTGGAAACTGACTGGGGTCCCCAGTTTCTGGTTGGGTAACAACGTGCACGATGTTGCCACAAAACTCACTCTGGGAATATAGAAGAAAAATCTTCAGGACTTTGAGCACTCTACTACCAGATTAATCTTCTCCAAAGACCTTTCTCTTTTTTTTTTTTTTTTTTTTTTTTGAGAAAGAGCCTCAAGCTGTCCCCCTGGGTAGAGTGCCATGGCATCACAGCTCACAGCAACCTCCAACTCCTGGGCTCAAGCAAGTCTCCTGCCTCAGCCTTCCAATTAGCTGGAACCACAGGCACCCACCACAATGCCCAGCTATTTTTTGGTTGCAGCCGTCATTGTTGTTTGGCGGGCCCGGGCTGGATTGAAACCCACCACCTTAGGTGTATGTGGCTGGCGCCTTAGCCACTTGAGCCACAGGTGCCGAGCCCAAAGACCTTTCTCATCATGTTATTCCCATGATCAAGAATTCCTAATAACACTCTCCTACACCTTAGAACAGATACAGATGCTTTATTCTGGCGTCCAAAGAACTTATTTTGGTATTCAATAACTTAGTACCATTTCTTCTCCTGATCCCCACTGGATTATAAACCCCTTTAGTTCTGGAAACACATCTCACAGATTTGATTATTATTGTTGTTATTGTAATTCATAGCATGATGGTAGGTGAGTAGTGTGTGTTTTTACTATTGGTTTAAAGGATTTGAAAACAATTATGCACATGGATGGTGATTGACATTCATGATTTTGAGTATGAAGTAATTTAGGAAAATAATAATGTAACTTCTCTTTACCTGGATTTATGTTACATTTTACAAAAATGACAAACATTTATATAGTGAATTTTATATGCTAGACATTAATTCTAAGCGCTTTACACATTTATTAACTCATTTAATTCTCACAACAACCCCATAAGGTTGATACCATTATTATCACTGTTTTATGGATAAGGACCTTGAGGAGGTGAAGGATGCTGATTAAAGTTATGTAGCTAGCAAGTGTGGAGCTGGGACTTGGACATAGGGACAGCTGGCTTACATTTTCCTTAACTGCCAAATCACACACAGCATCTTAGGACCCAGTCATTATCATCGTTACGAGATAAATGGTCATCCCACTTATTAAAGATGAACACGCCAGTAAATGCTAAACCAGGTAATCAAAATCCGTATCACCCTCGAGCAAGCATATGTCCTTCCAATCTTCCATCATGTGTTATGCTCATGCTTAGCACCATTGTAAATAAGAAAGGTTTAAGAAGTTGTTTTGCATCTATCACTCATTTGACTCTCACAAAAAAGTTGTATGGTTGGGAGCAAACATGATGATGCCCCATTTCCAAAAGGACATAGCCATGCTGTGCAGTAGAGGAGTGATTTTGTTCAGAGCTTCTGTATCTAGTCCCGTGTTTCCACAGCACTAGAGATCCATTGTCTGATCTGAACTCCTTCAACGAGGACTCATCCCTCAGGAAACAAGCTCTAGAATCCAGTATTACTGGGCATGGCAGAAAAACTGAACTCCAGGTTGAGATTTCCTCAGTCAGATGTAAACCACTGAAATTTTATAAGAATACTTGCTAAAATGTCTTATTCAGAATATTCCTACATACAGGCTTTTGAATGTTTGAAACAATTTACTGTTTGCATCCTGATCGTGAGGAACTATCTTTTTTCTTTAACTTTTTTATTTTTATTTTATTTATTATTATTATTATTATTATTATTATTATTATTATTATTTTGAGACAGAGCCTCAAGCTGTCCCCCTGGGTAGAGTGCCATAGCATCACAGCTCATAGCAACCTCCAACTCCTGGGCTCAAGCGAGTTTCCAGCCTCCGCCTCCCAAGTAGCTGGGACCACAGGCACCTGCCACAACGCCCCGCTATTTTTTTGGTTGCAGCCGTCATTGTTGTTTGGTGGGCCCGGGCTGGACTCAAACCCGCCACCTTGGGTGTATGTGGCTGGTGCCTTAACCACTTGAGCCACAGGCACCAAGTCTTTTTTTCTTTAACGGATAGAGGAAAGTTTCATAACTTCACAAATTAACAGCCATGTCAGTTGTATTTAAATTAGATTTGAGCTCAGGGTCTCTTGAAGTGTATATAACTCACACATCTCTGGACCTATCTTGACCTAAGAAAATACTGTGGCCCCAAGGAAAAAATATATTTTTCTAATATGGCAGGCAATGTGTTAATCATAGTACTTTTCACCATCTTACTAAATTACCAGTAGTAATTATTTCTATCAATTGCTGTGATTTGGTCATCTGTATGAACTATTAATTCACTAAAAATTAATCCAGGCTCATCAATTCTACCAAAATAGGGACAGAATAATAAGTAGTATCTACCACCTAGAGTGGTTCCTCAGGATCAGCTGTAGGGATTAATTTGTAAAATGCTTCTAACAGCTTCTGGTCCATAGCAAATACTCTGTAAATGTAAAACATTATTAACATAATTATTAATGGTCCATAACAATGATCCTCTTGGGACAATATTACATTTTAAACAGTGACAAGAGAGCCATATATGGAAGAGCTATGTCCCTGACTAGCCTTGAGAGCTCTTTTGGGGTCTTTCACTGGTTACTTTTTCTTAAGGCCATTTATACTATTCCAGGCCACTGTTAGGGCTGATGAATCCCTAATCTATCTCTCTAGTTTTTTTTTTTTTTTTTTTAGACAGAGCCTCAAGCTATCCCTCTGGGTAGAGTGCCATGGCACCACAGCTCAGAGCAACCTCCAACTCCTGGGCTCAAGCGATTCTCCTGCTTTAGCCTCCCAAGTAGCTGGGACCACAGGCGCCCACCACAATGCCCAGCTATTTTTTGGTTGCAGCCATCATTGTTGTTTTGGTGGGCTCGGGCTGGATTCGAACCCACCACCTTAGGTATATGTGGCTGGTGCCTTAGCCACTTGAGCCACAGGTGCCGAACCAATCTATCTCTCTAGTTAAAGTATTTTTCTCCAAGTATATGTTCTGAGTGATATAGGGAAACTTAATGGAAACTAAGTTTAAGTCTGGAGCCAAAGAAAGATCTAGTAATGGTATAAAAAGCATTTTTTTTTCTCTTGCCTACCAGTTAACAACTTACTGATAGAGAAGATGAAATTTTAGTAATATTTATCAGTGTACCCTATAAGTGTACCCTGTGTTCAAACTTACTCTGTGATAATGACTTCAACTGCTTTTCCATTGGTTATGTCACCTGACATTAATATATTTTTTTTAAACCAAGAAATAAAATATTCAAAACAAAGAAATCCTCAAGAACAAGATTTTGACTCATGAAAGGGGTACCCCTAACTTTCCTTGCTGGGTAAAATGAATCATTCCTGGGTAATGACCTGAGGCCAAACTTTTTCAAACAAAACATAATATTTTCATTTTCCTTTTTCTTTGAATTTCACTCTTACGGATTTGTGGTTATAATGAAACATACTCCACTCTGAGACTGGAGCCATGTCTGTGCTAAAGCTACAAACCTCAAAGATGCCTGGCTAGATACACCGGGAAACTGGCTGTGTTCTGCCAGACCAGTGGAGAAATAGTGAAGATTCTGCCCCATCTTCGGGAAATGTATTTCCTCTTGCCTTGCTGTCCTCTGCTCCTTTCACCGTTTTTAACTTCCTGTGTCTATTTCTTTTTCCCTTCCTATTGCCTTCCTCTACTTTCTCTTCTTTTTCCTATCTTCTCTCCATTCCTTTACTTTCACCTTTTCCAACCTGACCTCTTCCCTCCATTATTTGTTTCTATTTAGGCAATTCTATAGCAGTCTGTAAATCTAAAATACAATCTGCTCTTTGTGAGACTAAAACAGTTGATCAGGCCATCTTCCTTGCTTGCTCATCCTATTTCTGTAAGGATTCAGTTCCAACATGGCCCTGAGCTCTTGAATCATTCTGGCGTTCCCAGTCCTCCTCCTGGGCCTGTGCTTGTTATACTTCGCATTGGTATGGTGTGGCCTTTCTCTCTCTTGCTTGTAGATCACCTGGCGACTCAGCTTGGGTTTGCACTGCTGGGTCTGCTCTGTGTCCCCTTCCATGTCATGCTTCTATCTTACTGTCCCCTGGGGAGTCTAACACGGGGCCTACTCAACCTGCCACCTCTCCAGCTTGCTCCTTGCCTGATGTTTACTGGAGCAGCCTCATCTCCTAGGCTGAAGGGTTAAGCTATTAATTTCTTATGATATTCATTCATTCAACACAAATTTTATCAAGCCCTAGATAAGATAATAAAGATAAGAGTAACAGAGCTTTTCTTTTTTTTTCTTTTTACAATTTTATTTATTTATTTATTTATTTTTTTATTGATAGCTGTATACATTAATGCAAACATGGGGTACATTGTACTGTTTTCATATACAATTTGAAATACTTTCATCAAGCTGGTTAACATAAATTTCATGTCATTTGCTTAGTCATCGTATCAAAACATTTATATTCTAGTTCCAGAAAAGTTCACTTATACCCTGGTTAGACAGATATATAGGTGATCTTTCCGGTCACCCTCCCACCACCCATCCGCCCTTCTCTCCTCCCCTTCTCCACCCCCTCCCCATACTCTTGGGCTAGAATTAAGTTGTATCTTTCGTTTGAGAGCTATAGATTAGTTTCATAAAAGGGCTGTGTACATTGGATACTTTTTCTTCCATTCCTGAGATCCTACAATTCCATTATTAGGTATATACCCAGAAGATAAAAAAATCACATTACAATAAAGATGTTTGTATCCGAAAGTTTATTGCAGCCCAATTCATAATTGCCAGATCTTGGAAGAAGCCCAAGTGTCCATCAATCCACGAATGGATCAATAAACTGTGGTATATGTACACCATGGAATACTATGCAGACCTAAAGAAAAACGGAGACTTTACCTCCTTCATGTTTATATGGATGGAACTGGAAAATGTGCTTCTTAGCCAAGTATCTCAGGAATGGAGGAAAAAGTACCCAATGTACACAGCCCTTTTATGAAACTAATCTATAGCTCTCAAACAAAAGAGCTCATCAATTCATATCACCGATGCAGGACGGGTAAACCTGTTCTGTTGGTCTGTTGCTGATCATGATGGAAACAATTTTTTAAAATTTTATTTAAAGGGAAAATCATAAAAAGTATTGGAATAATTATCTGGTCTGATAGGAACACATCCACAGATACTTTCCTTCAATGGTCAAGAAATGTAGTTCGCTAGGGTTCAATGATCTCTCTCCCTCATTTCACATTTTCACAAGTTTTCCAGTGTCTTCCACAAGTTTTTTGGAATTTCCCGAGGAGTTAGATTCTTATGATAACATTTCTATCTGATCTTCTATTATTTCTACCCTTTAAGTTTTAATCTCTTCAGAGTCTCCTGTTCTATAGATTATTTTTTCTTTTTGAATTTACATGTCATTTTATTTTACTTTTTTAAATTAAATCATAGCTGTGTACATTAATGCATTTATGGGGTGCAATGTGTTGGTTTTATATACAATTTGAAATACTTACAAGAAACTTTCACTGCACTTTCTTATGAAACCAATATATAATCACCCACACCTCCATATGAAAGCTATAACCCAACTACAGCCCAAGATGAAGGGGAGGGGAGGGAAGAGAGATGGGGGCCAAGGATGGGTGGAGGGAAGGTCATTGTTGGGACCACCTATGGTGCATTTTACAATGGTACATGTCCAATCTATTAAGTGTAGAGTATAAATGTCAGTTCTATAGATTCTATCTTCACTCAGCCCTACATTCATTCAAATACGTGCCTTAATACCACTTCCTTTTATATTCCACCTTTTACTAGGATGCTTCTAAATCCCTGATTTACTTCTGTATCACTTATTTATTTTACCTTTAATATGGATAAAGAGTTAACACACCCATAAAAAGAATCTTAAAAGGGTTCATCCACCTAAATGAATTCTGTCTTTGGTTAGTCTATGCACATATTATACTGTTACTGATCATTTGGAATGGGGCAGAGTTCTTTCACCTTTTAGCCACCCAGTATATCACAGTATATTCACAATAAAATGAATAAATTACCATGCTACTAATTAGCAATTAGCAATTCTAACATGTGTATTCGTCACATTTTTAGGTTTCTGAAATTGAGATGAAACAATTTATATTTACCTTTAAAGGGATAGGTCTTTTTTTTTTTTTTGACTCACAACAGCTGTAATCCAATCAATGGTGCATCATACAATCTAATATGTCTTAAAGGTGGTGAAATCTGATGTTAATTTATTTTTCAGGCCCTTGTGTTCTCCTATCATGGCTAGAGGTTTAGGACATATTTTACCATTAGGCTAATGTGACAGAATAATATAAAGATAAATTTTAAAAGAACATAAAACATTAAATAGTGGATTTTATAGCAATGTGTATTGACATTTTATTAATAATGTATTGTCTATTAAAAAGAATTTCATGAAAGCAGAATGTGCAGAACAGAAATTATAGCTATGACTGTAATGACAGTGAATAGTGACTCCAATGGCATTTAACAGATGTTCTATTTTCTAAGTAACAGCTGCTTGATGCATTCATTGTACCAAGTTAATGATCTGCTAGTGTTATTTCACTTCACAGATAAATTACTGTGCTATCTTTAAAAAAAGATATATAATTTTTCATGGGAATGATAGTGTAACAGACTTTAGGAATAAGTAATAGTTCTCATGCTTTTATAGCTAAGAGGAGTGATGACTTGAAGCAATTATCTAGATAATCTAGGACCAGAAACTAGATCTCTTTAAATTGTGAAAGCTGATTGTTTAAAAAAAAAATATGGAACATAGTTGACTGAACTGAATGTAGATCTCATCGGACAGCTTGCAATGCCTGGTTCTTGTCTTACGTTATCCAGTCAGTCTCAACTTTGCCAGATATTAGAGTCACTGGCTACACTCAGACCAATTAAATCAAAATCTCTGGGGGTAAGCCATGGACATTGTTATGCTTTTCAAGTTTCCCAGGTGATTTGACTATGCAGCCAATGTTGAGTACCACTGACAAACAGAAAGACACATTTTGTCATGACTTTTCATTGAGTGATATTCATTAAATTCTAGGAGTGAAGTGGAAGCAGAAAGATAATTGAGGGAACTAATAATTGCTCTTCCTGATGCTAAATATTACAAAAATTTGTTCCTAATGTAAATATTAAAAGCACAATAACTTGTTATATAAGTGCCATTCAAACATTGACTATTTTGCATTATTAAAGACCCAGAATTAAATTTATCATTTTTTGGTACATATGATCCTTTCAGGCTACTCTTGGTGCACTAGGACTGCTGTTAATAAAATCAATTTGTCAGCTTATGAAAAATGGTAGATGTGAAATATCTATAAAGCTGATGAGTGTAATGTGTTACAGGACCAAAAGGTATATCCAGGGATTCATATTTGACCACTTTAATTTTGAGATGACACCATGGCATAATAAGGGATTTAATGAAGCTGAATTATTTAACTGACTTGGAATTCTTTTTTTTTTTTTTTGAGACAGAGCCTCAAGCTATTCCCCTGGGTAGAGTGCGTGGCATCACAGCTCACAGCAACCTTCAACTCCTGGGCTCAAGTGAGTCTCCTGCCTGCCTCAGCCTCCCAAGTAGCTGGGACCACAGGTGCCTGCCACAATGCCTGGCTATTTTTTTTTTTTTTGGTTGCAGCTGTTATTGTTGTTTTGGTGGACCCGGGCTGGATTTGAACCCGCCACCTTAGGTGTATGTGGCTAGTGCCTTAGCCACTGGAACCACAGGCACCGTGCCAACTGACTTGGAATTTTTGATGAATGAAACGAAAGCAGAAATAAATGAAATCTGTTGGTGATTAAATCAGAAAATCATATAAATTAGCTTTCACTGAAGCTTGTATTTTCCGAACAGAACGATCATCCAGGAAGTACACTTTGATTTCGCTACACACGTATTTACTTTCCTATGGTTATATTT
This sequence comes from Galagoides demidoff, assembly GCA_963574575.1. Taxonomy (NCBI): domain Eukaryota; kingdom Metazoa; phylum Chordata; class Mammalia; order Primates; family Galagidae; genus Galagoides; species Galagoides demidoff. The sequence goes on along the minus strand of CAUYQV010075687.1, from coordinate 1,951 downwards.
TCACGCTTAATTCTTATGCTAAATAAGTGGCCAGGGATTGGGATATTTAGAATTGATTTACTTCTATCCAAATAATGGGAGTGATTTTAAGACCTTAACAAATATCATTGGAAATCTAAAATCACACTCATAGGAACAGAAGACAAAGTGTAATAGGTGATAAATCCACACAGGTTTTTCATTTGATTATTTTAATGTGGACTTACATTTTCTGCACCTTAAATTTAGCCATGATTTCTTTTATTCTTATAATAACACCTTTTTCTTATGTTTGAGTTAGGTTACCTTCAAAGTACTAGACAATAAGATTTCTAACAATCTGACATAGTAGAAAAATAATTGGAACCCGAGATACGTTTGGATGCCAGTTACAGTTTTACTGTCTGTCAGGACTTCTATTTTCTCATGTTATAAACTGGGAAAATGTGCTCAGGTAATTATGTTTCCAGTTGTTCTAAACCTTGCAAAATTTTAAATGCACACCAGCATTTTTCACTTCTCTCCAAAAGTTTCTTTGCCATTATATTTTAATTCGTATCTCTTAAATTGCAATGTATTTTTTTTTGCAATTTCGTTTTTGAACAGAATATTTGATGGGTATGTCCTATGAGTCAGACACTATTTTATGTCCATGAGAAACACCAATGAATGACACAGGCTTTTTTCTGTACTCTGGCCAAGTGAATTGCTATTGCCTGTGCATTACATCTAAGAGAGTAAGGGATATTCTGACACTATGCTCCCATCACTGTAGTATTAAAGAGGGTAAAGTTCATATTAGATTTTTAAAGAATGGATGAAAGGATCTTGTGTAGTTAAAGGGTCTTGTGTAGTGAGTGCTGGTATACAACCTCCTAAGATATTAATCACCTCCCTTAGCTGGCCTTACCAGTTCAGACCTCAATCTGGCAAGTCCTATTAACAGAGTTGTGAAGTAGGAGAAGGAAAAATGTTAGATCATTTATTGGGTGACAAAAGTCATAGCTATAGCTCCATTGTGGCACTCTATTGTTGAGACCAGGCAGATAGGAGTAATCCATTCTTTAAAATTTTAATATTCGTTTTACCCTCTTTAATACTACTATGATGGAAGCATATTGTTTGAATCTAAAAAAACGCCGTGAAAGGGTGACTTGGATTTAGGAATTTTAGTGTTAATCATTGAACTTTTCAAGTTCCTTTATCAAGCTTTTATCTCATTTCTGTTATTATTCTAAAATGCCTCCTTCAGGTTATTTTAATTTTAAACCTGTTTCCCTTACATTTTTAACAATTTGGAGTACTTTTAAAATCTGTTCATTTTCTTTTCTATAATTGTCATGTGGAAGCCTGGTCCCGGGATGGGAGCAGATAGGACAGTTTTCTTACTTGCTGCCCTTTGAGTTAATCAACCCCACCCCCATCCTAGCTGCCTCTGAACCTTCTACCATTCCTTCCCTTGCAAAATCATTAAAAGTCCATTCCTAAAATATTCTTGGAGTTGTAGTTCTCTCTGTGAAGATGGAACCTTAAAAAATCTGAAATTGTTCCCCACCTGAGAATTGTGTTGACTGTGACACTTGTCTTATATCATTTGATCTGGGCCAATCACCTGAGAACTATATAAAGCGATACCCTGGTGGGGTGGTCGAGGGAAGGTGCGGTTTTCCTATCACAACCACCGCCAATAAGGGGAGGGGTGATTTAATTGCTGTTATTTTTCCACAGCCAAGATCATAACCCAGAATAACTGATTTTCTAAGGTAGAACAGATACCAGGTGTAAACAAAATTAGAGACAAGCAGGCCTCCAGGCTCTCAGATCGTAGCATTATACACATCCTTGGCAAAGTCCTAGGGGAAAAGGTACAGACATCAGTCCCAGCCTTTGCACAAAAAGGCTAGTAAAATATCACTCGCAGAGCCCCCAACCCAACTTCCTCTTACCAGCTCACTTAGCCAAGCAGAGTAAA
>CAUYQV010075685.1:0-26327 GCA_963574575.1 Galagoides demidoff | reverse complement strand
ACAAAGAGGCTTTGCCCTTTGCTGATCTTGCCCTGCAAAGAGGCTTGGTCCTTTGTAAGAGCTATAGCTGTAACACTTCCGCTGCTGATCTTGCTCTGCAAAGAGGCTTGATCCTTTGCAAGAGCTGTAGCTGTAGTACTTCTGCTGCTGATCCTGCCCTGCAAAGAGGCTTGGTCCTTTGCAAGAGCTGTAGCTGTAACACTTCTGCTGCTGATCCTGTCCTGCAAAGAGGCTTGGTCCTTTGTAAGAGCTGTAGCACATCTATCCTGCTTTACAAAGAGGCTTGGCTCTTTGTAAGAGTTGTTTTCACAAGAGTTGTAACACTTACATCCTGCCCTGCAAGGAGGTTTGGTTCTTTGAGTTGTAAATAAAACCACTGTTCATTCTGTGGTCTGTCGATTCATTCATCGAATCGTCAAGACCAAGAGCCTGGAAATCCAGTGTTAGAAATCCGGTATCAGCTTCATGGAAGAGGTGGTTCAATTATGTGGGTACCAGCTGAAAATGGGCTGGTCCTACATTATAGCTCCTTCTATGGGTAGCCCTGAAGGACATTTATAAGAGGACATCCTTCCAATGGACGGAGCTTCTGGTGGTACACCTGGGCATCTCTTTTATACAGAGAGATAAGTAGGAAGAAGTCAGGGTGTACATGGACAAAGATGCCTGGCTTGGATGGTTAGGCAAGCGCTTAGATTAAGACTGAATAGTTGGGGACAGGAGGTCTGGGGAAGAGGCAAATGGATGGAACTCCACTAGGGGGCGCTGTGTGCATCAGTCCACTGTGTGCTGCTGTAAAAAAATGCCCAGAATAGGTAATTTATAACAAACAAATTTATTAGCTTACAGTCCAGGAGGCTGGAAAGTCAGAGATCAAAGGGCCAGCATCTTTCAAGGGACTTCTTGTTGTATCATCCCCTGTCAGAAGGGCAAAGGGGGGGGGGAAGGGAAATAAAAGATGGCTGAACCGCTGCTTTGATAACAAACCTGCTCCCTTGACAACAGCATTCATCCATTCACTACGCCCTCGTGCCTAATCGCCTCTCATTAGGAGCCACTTCCCAACACTGTTGTAATGGGGACTCAATTCGCAATACATGATTTTTAGAGGACACATTAAACTACAGCAGGGTGTGGCCATCTTTGTAACTTAGGTTTAAATTTACCAGGGAGGATCCACTACAGAAGGGGTATGAGACCACCAGGCAGACTGGTCCAGTTGTCATCAGTAGATCCCTGCCATTAGCCACCAGTGCCGGCGCAATGCACTCTAAACAGGACCCATGGAAGCAGGAGTGGTGCTGTGCATGGGTGTGTCTCCATAAGCTCTCCTCCACCACGGCTCATCTAACTATTGCTGCTTTGAACATCCAACCTACTGGCAACAGAGAACGATGGTGAGTGCCTGGTGCAGTACCATTCCTGGAGGGGCCCATTAAGCCCTGGACTGACAGGTTTATTACGTAGGACACTCTCCGCTCCAGAAGGATCAGAGTGGGATCTTGACCAGAGGGGACACACGTTTGGGTTCTGGGTTTATCTTTCCTGTCTGTAGGGGTCCTAGAGATCAGCACTCTCCAAGAGTTCTGACATAGGGTCCCATGCAACATTCTTGTTATCTGGAGGGTCTGACAAGGTCAGAAATAGACTGCCCTAAACAAGAGAAAGACCACAATCTGAATCCCAATTCTGCTATAGGTTCTCTATGTGATCTCAAATTAGTTATTTAACCCTCACCACCCATTTTCTTTCCTTTTTTAATTTTAATTTTTTTATTTTAAACTGATAAATCAGAATTGTACATATTTTATGGGGTACAATACAGTGTTTTGATATATGTATACACTGTAGGATGCTTATATCAAGCTAATTAACATACCCATTACCTCACATCAATTTTTGGAGAGAGAACATTTAAAATACATTCTTTTAGAAATTTTGAAGTATCCAATGCATTAACATAGACTGATGGTCAGCATGTTATGCAATAGATTTTTTTTTTTTTTGCAGTTTTTGGTGAGGGTTGGGTTTGAACCCACCACCTTCAGCATACGGGGCTGGTGCCCTACTCTTTTGAGCCACAGGTGCCACCTTTTGCAATAGATTTTGAAAACTCACTTCTACTGTGCCACTGAAACTTTGTACCCTTTGCAAGGTCTCCTCATTCCATCACCTCCTCCCCCGTTCCCAGTAACTAGTAACCACCATTCTATTCTTTACTTCTCTAAGTTTGACATTTTTATTTTTATTTATTTATTTATTTATTTTTGAGACAGTCTCAAGCTGTTGCCTGGGTAGAGTGCTGTGATGTCATAGCTCACAGCAACCTCAAACTCTTGGGCTTAAGCGATTCTCTTGCCTCAGCCTCCCAAGTAGCTGTGACTACAGGCACCCACCACAATGCCTGGATATTTTTGGTTGCAGTTGTCATTGTTATTTGGCAGGCCTGGGCTGGATTTGAACCCACTAGCTCTGGTGTACGTGGCTGGTGCCCTAGCCGCTGAACTACAGGTGCTGAGCCAAGTTTGACATTTTTAGATTCTACAAATACGTGTGATCATAAAGTATCTGTCTTTCTCTGTCTGGTTTATTTCACTCACCATAATTTTCTCTAAGTTTATTCATGTTGTTACGAATGTCACAAATGTCACAGAAATGACTCCTATTTAAAGGCTTCATAGTGTTCACACAACATTTTCTTTATCCATTCATCCTGTGATGGACGCTTAGACTGGTTCCTTATGTTAGCAATTATGAATAATGCTGCAGTGGACCCAAGAATGCAGATATCTCTTCAACATAATGATTCTTTTGGATGTATACCCAGAAATGGAATTGCTGAATCATTTCATAATTTTATTTTCAGTTTTTTTAGGAACTTCCATACTGTTTTCTATAATAATTCATATTCCCACCAATAGTCAGTGTTTTTTTTTTCTTCACATTCTTGCCAACAAGTTATGTTATTCTGGCAGGTGAAAGCTGATATCTCATTGTGATTTTAAGTTGCATTTCTTTGATGGTTAATTATACTGATTTTTCATAAATTTGCTGTCCATTTGTAGGTCCTTTTAAAAGAAATGTTTATTAAGCCCTTTGCCCATTTTTTATATTGGACTGTTTGCTTGCTTTTGAGTTATTTGAGTTTCTTATTCATGTTGGATATTAACCCCTTATCAGATGTATAGTTTACAAATATTTTCTCTCACTCTGTGTCTTGCCTCTTCCTTCTTTTAAGTTTTTCCTTTGCTGTACAGAAACTTTTTAGTTTGCTGCAATTTCATTTGTCTATTTTTGCATCTGTTACCTGTACTTTTGGAGTCATATCATATCCTAAAATGTCATTGCCCAGATGCTGAGGAGATTTCCTTCCATGTTTTCTTCTAATAGTTTCATAGTTTTAAGTTTTACACTTATGTGTGTGATCCACTTCGAGTTGATTTTTGTATATGATGTAAGGTAAGTAGATCCCTCTTCTCTAAATGGTAAAGTGAAAAGAGAAATATTATTACCTATTTTCACAAGGGTTTTAGGAAAATCAAATGGGATTCTGGAATAAAGCAATTCTGCCACAGAGAGTGCTAGAGTTATAAAACCACCATATCACCACTATTATAGTAAAGACAGATCAGGCAATAATCATTCATTGGTAAGGTAGAAGGAAATTTTGTTGAGAAGTAAATGTTTTCATGGTCTTTTCAAAAAAAATTTTATTTTTATTATTTTATATTAAATCGTAACTTTATACATTGATGCATTTATGGGGTTCAGGATATTGCTTTGATATGCAATGTGAAATACATACATTGAACTAAATAACATATCCGTCATGATTATACTCATTTCTTAATAGTTTTAAAATATACCATTGCATCATGAACGTTAGGTGAGGTCCTCCCAAATACCCTCCCTTCTCCTGCCTCTTCCCTCCCCTCTCTCTCCTCTTCCCTTCTACTTTCTGGAATATAGTTATGTTTTTTCATTTGTATGAGTGTGTAGGTCTCATTGATTTCCTAGTAGTATTGAGTACATTGGATACTTTTTTTCTATTCTTGAGATACTTTACTAAGAAGAATATGTTCCAGCTCCATCCAGGTAAACATAAAAAATGTGAAGTCTCCATATTTTTTATGGCTGCATAGTATTCCATCGTGTACATATACCACATTTTGTTAATCCATTCATGGGTCAATGGGGACTTGGACTGTTTGCAAGTCTTGGCTATTATGTATTGGGCTGCAATAAATATTCTGGTGCAAATGTCTTTTTTGTAAAATAATTTTTGATCATCTGGGTATATACCTAGTAGAGGAATTGCAGGATTGAACAGTAGGTCTACTTTTAGTTCCTTGAGTGTTTTCCAAGTTACTTTCCAAAAAGGTCTTATTAGCCTGCATTCCCACCAGCAGTGTAGAAGTGCTCCCTTCTCTCTACATCCATGCCAACATCTGTAGTTTTGGGATTTTGTGATGTGGGCTAATCTTACTGGAGTTAGATGATATCTCAAAGTGGTTTTGATTTGCATTTATCTGATGATTAAGGATGATGAGCATTTTTTCATGTGTTTGTAGGCCATGTGCCTGTCTTCATCAGAGAAATTTCTCTTCAGGTCTCTCGCCCACATAAAAATGGGGTTATATATTCTTTTATTATTGATTAGTTTGAGTTCTCTGTAGATTCTAGTTATCAGAACTTTGTTGGAAGCATAATCTGCAAAAATCTCCCACTCTGAAGGTTGTCTGTTTGCTTTACTTACTGTGCTCTTGCCCATGCAAAAGCTTTTTAGTTTGATCAGATCCCAGTAATGTATTTTTGATGTTGCTTCAATTGCCCAGGGGGTCCTCCTCATAAAATATTCTCCCAGGACAATTTCTTCAAGTGTTTTCCTTGCACTCTCTTCTTCTAGTATTTTTATAGTTTCATGTCTTAAGTTTAAATCTTTTATCCAGTGAGAATCAATTTATTTTTATTTTTACATATACATGTGTTTACTAGGTTTCCACTTTTTGCCTTCACAAAATTAAAAAGACTTAAAATTTAACAACAATAACAATGTTTAAGATAAGGATTAAAAACAAAAACCTTGTAAAGGGGCTGCTCCTGTGGCTCAAAAGGGTAGGGTGCTGGCCTCATCTGCCAGAGGTGGCTGGTTCAAACCCAGCCCCAGCCAAAAAATAAAAAAATAAAAACCTTGTAAAGAATGAATGTAGATAAACACATTCAGAAAAGAAATCAGATGTTTGCTGCAATGAAGTATTAAGCAATAATAATAATAGTAATGTAAAAAAAGTAATATTTTGTTTTATAAGAAATCAGAAAAAATTTCGAATAGCCAAGACATCACTCAAAAATAAAAATAAATCAGGAGGAATCATGCTGCCAGACCTCAGACTGTAGTATAAATCAATAGTGATCAAAACAGTATGGTACTGGCACAGAAACAGAGAGGTAGATGCATGGAACAGAATAGAGAACCAACAGATGAACCTAGCTACTTACTGTCATTTGATCTTTGATAAGCCAATTAAAAACATTCAGTAGAGAAAAGACTCCCTATTTAACAAATGGTGCTAGGTGAACTGGCTGGCGACATGTAGAAGACTGAAACTGGACCCACACCTTTCACCATTAATGAAGATAGGCTCTCAATGGATTAAAGATTTAAACTTAAGACATGAAACTATAAAAATACTAGAAGAAAGTGCAGGGAAAACACTTGAAGAAATCGATCTGGGAGAATATTTTATGAGGAGGACCCCCTGGGCAATTGAAACAACACCAAAAATACATTACTAGGATTTGATCGAACTAAAAAGTTTCTGCACAGCAAAGAACACAGTACATAAAGCAAGCAGACAGCCCTCAGAATGGGAGAAGATATTTGCAGGTTATGTCTCTGACAAAGGTTTAATAACCAGCATCCACAGAGAACTCAAACATGTTAGCAAGACAAGAACAAGTGATCCCAACTCAGTGTGGGCAAGGGACTTGAGAAACTTCTCTGGGCTCAGAGCCTGTGGCTCAAGCGGCTAAGGCACCAGCCACATACATCAGAGGTGGCAGGTTCAAGTCCAGCCCAGACCCACCAAACAATGATGGCTGCAACCAAAAATAGCCAGGCATTGTGGCAGGCACCTGTGGCAGAGGCGGGAGAATCGCTTGAGCCCAGGAGTTGAGGTTGCTGTGAGCTGTGATGCCATAGCCCTCTACCCAGGGCGACAGCCTGAGGCTCTGTCTCAAAAAAAAAAGAAAAAAAAGAAAGAAAAGAAAGAAACTTTTCTAAAGAAGATAGGCATACAGCCTATAGACACATGAAAAAAATGCTCATCAGCCTTAATTATCAAAGAAATGCAAATCAAAACCACTTTGAGATATCATCCAATGCCAGTAAGATTAGCTCACATCACAAAATCCCAAAACCAGAGATGGAGAAAAGGGAACACTTCTGCACTGCTGGTGGGAATGCAAACTAATATGTTCCTTTTGGAAAGATGTTTGGAGATCACTTAGGGATCTAAAAATAGACTTGCCAGGCTCGGCGCCTGTGGCTCAATCCGCTAAGGCATCAGCCACGTACACCTAAGGTGGCGGGTTCGAATCCCCAGCCCGGGCCCGCCAAAACAACAATGATAGCTGCAACCAAAAAATGGCCAGGCGTTGTGGCGGGCGCCTGTGGTCCCAGCTACTTGGGAGGCGGAGGCAGGAGACTCACTTGAGCCCAGGAGTTGGAGGTTGCTATGAGCTGTGATGCCATGGCACTCTACCCAGGGGGACAGCTTGCGGCTCCGTCTCAAAAAAAAAAAAAAGAAGAAAAGAAAAGAAACATTCCTGGCTCCATGCCTATAGTTCAGCTGCTAGGGCGCTAGCCACATACACTAGAGCTGGCAGGTTTGAACCCAGCCTGGGCTTGCCAAACAACAATGACAATTACAACAAAAAAATAGGCGTTGTGGCGGGTGCCTGTAGTCCCAGTTACTTGAGAGGCTGAGGCAAGAGACTCGCTTAAACCCAAGAGTTGGAGGTTGCTATCAGCAGTGACATCACAGCACTCTACCAAGGGCAACATAGTGAGACTCTGTCTCAAAAAAAGAAAAAAGAAAAGAAACATTTCAACCTGCTTTACAGAAACCTGTTAACTCTATTCAAGAAATCTATGTATCCTAAGAGGAAGAAAATAGGTTCATTCCTGGTGTGCTAATCGATTCTTATACTCCCAACATAGTCTGTACCCCATTGAAGTACTAATTACTTCTTTAAGTGAACATCAGCCTTCCACTCCCATACTACACACTAACTCACCTTGTGTGTTGAAGCTGAGTGTCAGAGAACCTCCAGTGTTTCAAATTACTCCCCCCGCCCCCTTAGTGGCTTGTGTTTTTCTGGGAGGAATATCTAGAAACCAACAAAATGAGGCAAGCACAGTCACAGGCCACCTAGGAGCACAGTCACAGGCCACCTAGAAGAACTCTCCCTTTCTTTTTTTTTTTTTTTTTTGAGAAAGCGTCTCACTATATCACCCTACAGGCATCCTCCTCAATGCCTGGCTGTTGGAGAACTCACTCTTCATGTATATACTGTGAATGAAATTTTCATGACAAAGATAATACAACTCAAAAAGGAGATCCAAAACTTGTCTCTGACTCTAGCAGATCTCATAAATGGCACAACTTCTGCTATGGATGCTCGACAAACCAGTTAAATTTGAGTTCATTAGCCAGAGTTTTCATGGACAAGCATATAGCCCTTTATTACCTCTTAGCTAGCAATACTGTTGCACTTGAATAACAAAACTAGTAGAACATGACTAGGTTGAAAATGAAAGAAAAGAAAAGCTACCTGGCTCTGTAAAACAGACCCTGATGTTTCAGCACATGTTTCATTGCCAGGAGTTTATAATCTGGGCCCCTGGTTCGAGACTTACTACAAAGGGAGATAGTCATTTTATTTTTGGTGATTGCTTTTTTTGCACTTGGTCAATACATCCTATCTAGAGTCTTAAACATTTCTGCACAGCCATTATCATAATTATCATATCATGTGATTCAACAACTCATCCTTTAACAGGAGAAGGAGGGAAGGAGGAATTAACCTTAATCCAACTACAGAGTACATTCTCCAGATCATCACAAACTTAGCATTTGTGAAAATTTGAATATCATAGGTTAATATCCTGACTCTGACTGCCTTTGACCAAAGTGGCGACTGAGAAAATAAATCTAGGGCATCTGGAATTTAGTATGTTACTAAAATCTAAGCCTCAGTGTTGTTAGGAGTTGGTCTTGAAACTGCCCTTGCAAATTGGTGAAGGGGTATAAGGGCCCCAAAACTCTGAAGGAACAGACCTAGCTAAAATAATAATCAGCCACTGTCCCCTCAGTTTGTTTGATAATAGTCATTGTGCCCTTGTAGTGTCTCTAAATTTGTAATAAAAATCCCCTTCTTGGTTTCTCTACAATTGTTACTCTAGAGGGCACAACTGGTAGTTGTAAGGATTCTTAACTTTTCTCCATAAATATAACATCACCTATTCATAACTTAAGGGTAGTTTTTGAGATATCTTCCAGGTTCTGCATTCCAACAGATTGACTGAGCCACCTTTACTAAGAAACCAACTTGACTGGAATTATGACCCCAGGAGCTGAAGCAAAACAAGAAGATGATTTCCAGACACCTGTAATTTTGCCAATTAGCAAACCTAATTACCTAATCCCCTGCCTGTCAAACTATCCTTTAAAACCCTGTCTCCCCAATTTGAGAAATTCCTCCTATCTCCACACTTAGATCTATGCAAAATAAACTCTTTCTCTGCTATAAACCCTGCTGTCTCTGGGTATTGGCTTTCTCCTGGGCAAGGGGCAGATGAACCTGGTTGAGTGGCAATAGCCTGACTATGCTATGATAGTCTCCTCTTGAACATAAGCAATCTCACCATATCACACAAAGTCTTTTTTTTTTTTTTAAGACAGAGTCTCACTTTGTCACCCTTGGTAGAGTGATATAGTGTCACAGCTTACAGCAACCTCTAACTCTTGGGCTCAAGTGATTCTTTTGCCTCAGCTTCCCTATTAGCTGGGACTATAGGCACCCACCACAATACCCAGCTATTTTTTGGTTGTAGTTGGCCTGGGCTGGATTTGAACCTGCCAGTTCCCGTGTATGTTGCTGGCACCCAGGCCGCTGATCTACAGGCTCTGATGTTCTATGGGCCGGACACAGTGGCTTACACCTGTAATCCTAGTACTCTGGGAGGCCAAGGCGGGCGGATCACATAAGCTCATGAGTTGGAGACCAGCCTAAGCTAGAGTGAGATCCTGCCTCTAGGTGAGATCATGAGAATAGAATGCCAATGATAAGGAAGAGGAAGATTCGTGACCAGGCTGAACAACATAATGAGACCCCATCTCTACAAAATTAGAAAAATTAGCCAGGCATGGTGGCACACACCTATAGTCCTAGCTACTTAAGAGGCTGAGATAGGAAGATCACTTGACCCCAGGAGTTTAAGGTTACAGTGAGCTATGATGACACCACTGTGCTTCAGCCTAGGCAACACAGCAAGACCCTGTCTCCAAAAAAAGAAAAAGGAAGAGGAGGAATAAAGAATTAAAGAATGCTCTCTTTCAATCATGTGAAGATAAGCAAGAAAGTGGCCGTCTACATGCTAGAAGAGGGCTCTCATCAGGCAGTCTAGTAACTCCTTGACTTTGGACTCCTCAGCCTCCAGAGCCGTGAAAAATAAATGTCTGTTGTTTAAACCACCCAATCAAAGGGCAAACCAGGGAAAGAGTCTCTGAAGACCTTTGAGCCAGAACATTCTAAGGATGTATACCAGCATGGCAATTTCAGAAGTCATCAAACTGAGCCTACTGCTTGTGAAATATGAAACTCAGGGGACCCACTGAGACTTACAGGGTTAACTGGTACTCTTCCATCAAAAGATTCTCTTTCAGGCTGGGCTCAGGGACTCACTCCTTTAATCCTAGCACTCTAGAAGGCTTAGGTGAGTGGATTGACCGAGCTCATAGGTTCAAGACCAGCCTGAGCCAGAGCAAGACCTCATCTCTAAAAATGGAAAAGGAAGGAACTCGAATTTTTGGTTTGTGAGTTGAGGATGAGGTGTGAGCTTGTGAGCTGAGGCGCTGTGGTGGACGCCTGTAGTCCCCCCCAGCTACTTGAGAGCCTGAAGCAAAAGAATCACTGGAGCCCCAGAGTTTGAGGTTGCTGTGAGCTAAGATGCTATAGCACTCTACTGAGGGTGACAAAGTGAGACTCTGTATCCAAAAAAAAAGATTTTCTTCAAACCTGTGCATTGAAGGTCCATGTTTTTATTTTAAACTGTGAAAAAAGGCCAGGCACAGAGGATCACACCTGTAATCCTAGCACTCTGGGAGCACTTGAACTCAGGAGTTCAAGCCCAGCCTAAGCAAGAGCAAGATCCCATCTCTACTAAAAATAGAAAAAACTACCCAGGTATTGTAGTGGGTGGACTACCCTGGGTAGTCCCAGATACTTTGGAGCCTGAGGCAAGAGCATCACTTGAGCCCTTGAGTTCAAGTTTGCTGTGAGCTATGATGAAGCCATAGCATTCTACCCAGGATGACAGACTGAGACATAGTCTCTAAATAAATCAATAAACAAACAAACTTTCTATAGCAAGGAAATCAGCCACAATCACTTGTGTTTGCTAGAGTCTCAAAGTAGGCAGAAGAGTGGGAAAGCTTTATAGTAGAAAAAACGAAAAGATTCAGGTGTGCCTTGATTGGAAATGCCTGGCATGGGGAAGCTAAGGGAGGCTATCTAGAAATGAGACATCCTATGGGATTGGTTAGGGAGGCACATTTGGCTTTCTCTAGTAGGTCCTAAGTTGGAACCAAGTACAAAAATTAGGGAAACTGTCAGTTGTTAATCAAGTCCTGGCCATTTGGGCCTAAGTCCTGGTCTTGCTGTAAGTAAAACATAGGAACCTGTCAACCTCCCCTGCAGAGGACAACCATGCCCTCAGGAATGACAGATGTCTTACGTAAAGATGAGATGAGGTGGCTCAGCGCCTGTGGCTCAATCGGCTAAGGCGCCAGCCATGTACACCTAAGGTGGCGGGTTCAAATCCCCAGCCTGGGCCCGCCAAACAACAATGATGGATGCAACCAAAAAATGGCCTGGCGTTGTGGCGAGCGCCTGTGGTCCCAGCTACTTGGGAGGCGGAGGCAGGAGACTCGCTTGAGCCCAGGAGTTGGAGGTTGCTATGAGCTGTGATGCCATGGCACTCTACCCAGGGGGATAGCTTGAGGCGCTGTCTCAAAAAAAAAAAAAAAACAAAAAAGAAAAGGTCATCAAGGGACTTTCAAATAAGACCACTCATAACTTAGTAAATTTAAATGATGTTTAGAACCAAAAAAAAGGTTTTCATAATTATCTTCTGTAACTTTTGATGTTGGCTAATCAACAGCAAAGTGGGTGTGGGTGAAAATTAGAGCAATGCCCCAAGGATGGATGTTTTCAAGGGGAAATTTGATAAGAAAAGGGACAATTTTCACGCTGTGTATAATAAATATTTAGTTTCATTTGATTCATAAACTTTCCTGTTCCTAAAGACACATCACTTATCTGTACCACAAATAAACATTTATTCTGATGACTGGGGGTAAAAAAAGCCTACGAGGAGGACCCACAAAATTGATCACGTTGGTAATAACCCAAGCAAAATAACAGCAGCTACAAACCCTTTAATTATAACTGGCTTAAAAAAAAATCTGAAACCGCTTATAATGGTTGCTTTCATTCTGTAGTTTTGTTTTGTGTCTGACAAGAGAAAAAAATGTGCTGAAAGCTTCTGATTACTCAATAGCAATTACCAGAAACCCAATCAAAAGGCAATTTGGATTTTTAGAAAAGTGTGACTTATCAATGTATCCAATAGAGTTTTTCTTTTCTTTCTTAGCTAATTGGATGGTGGTTTAAAAAAAAAAAAAAACCATTTCACAGCAACACAATTTTTTTTTTTTTAACTAATAAAATAGACCAATAAGCCAGGCTAGAGACGCGTCTTTCACTGTCCTAAAAATCGTCCCTGTCACTATACCACCTATTCATTTCCTAAGATTCTTTTTGGTTCCAGATTTTCTTATATTCAGTGGCTGCACCTGCAGCATATCCAGAAACCGCTGTGAGGAGACCCTTTTTCCCACAACAAAGCAGGCGTGGGGTGCAGCGTCGTGTTCTGATGAAAAAATAACATCCCTGTGAATTTTCTAAATTGCATAATGTTTCTTCAAATGACAGGAAAAGGATACAAATACATAAAATGAACTGATTTGAGGCATAATTAGCCCCCTTCGTAGCATGATGGGGATTTAAAAGAAAAAAGAGTCCACGAAGCCTGAGCCTCCGTCCCCCTCTCACCTCTTACCCCTCCCCCATCCCACCGGCTCAGCAACAATCTCATTTGTCTACAGAGGCAGCAGCAGCAGCCACCCTACCCACAACCACGTGTGTGTGTGTGTGTGTGTGTGTGTCGCCCAGGTGTTCAAACAGTTTTCCTACTACAGAGAGCTTGAGCAGGAGCGCGCGCGCGCGCACACACACACACACACACACACACACACACACACAGGGAGTGTTTCAGATAGAGAGTGTTTCCTTCCATTTTTGGAATACACCAGCTGTCGACATATTTTCATTATTATTATTATTGCACTGCCTTAACAGGTGTAATTCTTAATGGTGAGTTTTTCAAGAGAAGTTTCTGTAACACCTGAAAGTTGATCTTGCTCTACATTTGGGGGTGCAGTGGGAGTGGGGGCTCGGAAAGAAAGGAAGAGAGGGCAGCCTCTACCATTTTGAAACTTGCTTTTCCCTGGAAAGATGCTGAAGGCAGAAGGGTACAATTGCTTGCCTTTCAATATTCCATTTGCAAGAACATCTTTTCATTGATCTCTGTCTATATGTCCTGAAAGTGTGTGGTGTTAATTTGTTTTTTGAAATATAGATCACGTAGTGTTGCCAACACTTACCCTTCCCATTACAGATCTTGGCAATGGTTTATTTTGATTTCTTTTGCAGCAAGCTCGCATCTGCTCTATACAAATCCGAACAAACAAAACAAAACAGAAAACACAGTTCCAGTGAATCCTGAAGTTCAAGTACCTCCCATGGCAGTTTGTCTCACACTAGAAATATGTTTAATTGTGATGGGCTTGAGTAATCGCTGGAGGCTAGTTTCATAGACAACTTCATGGTGATGACTTCTTAACTCATTTATTGAACTAAAAAGAAAAGGGAATTTTCACATTGTTTTGCTACATTTGAAAATGGGATGTGAATGCATTTTTGAAATTATAATTCTACTTCTCTATTTAAGTGTAACAGTGGCTTTAATCAATTAAGCTTTTAAATTTTTTTAATGATATTTTTAATGCTGCCAGTCCCTGTGCCAGGAAACTTATCAAATTGCTGCATTTCACCCTCATCTTACTACTCACATTACTCAGATTACTTAGATGTATATTTCCCCCCATTTCACAGATACGGTATGAAGCCCCAGAGAAGTTTGGTCAGGACAGATGATGATAATTCCTGTCCTTTGGTTTAGTATTTATTCAGAATAGTTCTGAATGTTTCAAAGAAAAGAAGGTCAAGATTATAAATCTCACTGGGCTGATAAAATAGGCATTACACTGAGGGTTTATATTACTATTTCCAGGGCCCTGGAACTTCATATGCATAAAGTGTTATTTCCTGACATTATGGAGCTTGATTTATTTTTATGGTAAGTCCATTGTAGAGGTTGATACATATTTAAACAAGAAAAAGGAAATTAAACCTTAAAAGATCATTTATGTAAGATTAAAGAGGCTATCTTAAATACACATGTGTGGGTAAGGGAAATGCTAACGAAACTGCATCTCATATCTGAGTTGGATTTTCTTCCTGCTCTTCTCTGTCTGAAAAGTTTTACAATGACCATTTTTCCACTGAGACAAAAGGCATTTGGCTCCCCCTTTTCAGCGGGCCCTGAGATATTACTGCTGATAGTAGGTTAGGTACAAATCAGTTAATTTATTTAAAGATGTTCCAAGGAACGTCTTGAGCTTTAGACTTATCTGATGGAGATGGGGACATGTCAAGGACATTATTAGTATTATTTTCCTTTTTGTACATCAGTCTTCCAAAGCAAGAGTCATAGAGAAAATGATGCTATCTGTAGGCTGCCCACACTTCCTGCCCTTTTGGCTGCTCTCGGCCCTGCCTGGAGCTCTGAGGACTTGATGTGATCTTAACATCCTTATAAACCACTAGCATGGTCCATAGCAAACTGGTTGGAAAGCTCTGGCTCTGTTTGATAAACAGGTTTGATTTTATGGAGAACAGGCCAGAGATATCTAAGTAATAACTTGACCCTTTTCTGGATTCAGATTTTAGAGTCTTGCCTCAAATTTACCCAGATTATTCCTCTTGCACCCCTTTTTTCCTTTACACTCCTATTAGTGCCTTGGCTGGCCTACAGCTGGACACCTATGTTTATAGCCAAAGCTTTCAGTGATGCTCTTAGTCTGAGAAATGTGTAGATGCTGATCTGAAATGAGAAAGGAAAGTCTCAAGTTTTCATGGGTTTTCGTTATGACAACTACTGCCTAACTTTCACTGGACCCTTCGTCTCCATTTGATTAAACAATGAAATTTATTTTACTATCTTGGTATTTTAGCCATGGGAGGATCCTATACAGAATAATACAAGAGAAAGGGCCAATGATCGTGGGAAAAACTTTATTTCTTCTTAAATATTTGGCATAGAGTAAGGGGTTAGGAACTCAGGGTAACAGAATAAAGGTAGAAAACTTAGAATACTAAAACTACAAATAATATTTTTATTTTTTCTTTCTTTTGTCATTTAGTGACCAGTCATTTCTGTGATCAAAAGTAGTTTTTTCTAAAAATGTTAAGGGTATAGATTTACTAGAGGAAAACTACAGTAAGTTATTAAGAGTAAAATTCTCTATTTGTTGTTTCAGTATTGATTATTTTAACTGTGGTGATATGACATTTAAATTGATTATAAAATAATCTCCGGAATACTGGGCACCTGAAAGATGCATTTTTGTGGTTTTCCTTTCTATTCTCTTTGCTGACTTCCGTTATTCTTGTTCTTTAAATCTGAATATGTGTTAACTTGATTCCAACCAGAAATTGTTCTATGTTTCTACATAAGAGGCATGAGTGTGTGTTGTGTCTCTATGTGGTCAGGGGAGCTTTCTATATTTCTGTAAATATTAAACAGGGCAACCTGAACATAAGGTAAGCTCCCTTTTCTAGATGTTGATTTTCCTACATATCAAAGAGGTAATTCTGAGTATTCAAGCGTTTATGCTAGATATGGAGAGAAGACCCCAGAATCAAGAAATACAGATGGCAATCCAAGTACCAGAAGTATTAAACATATGAAAATAAGAGGTGACCATCCCAAACTGGTTTTTGATAAGTAAAGACAAATTTTGGAAGCACAATATGAGTCTCTTATTAAAAAACTTTTGTTTATAATAATAATAAAGCCTAGATGTTTTAAAGAAATATAGCATTTCTCTACTTTAGTTAAGTAGATATCTAAACAATGTCTAAGCCCTACTTCAATGCTGTGGTAGACAAGATACAAAGCAAACAAACAACAGCCCCCCCAAACCCCAGGGATTCTTGAGCCAGCTTACTCTGTATTTTATTCAAATCCTATTTATTGATGCTTATTGTGTTCCTGGCTCCAGGATATATTTTAACATTGTGATGACCAATTTGATGGCCACTAGCTGCATGTGACTATTTAAATTTTGATTAATTAAAAATAAATATAATTAAAATTCAGTTAGTCACACTAGTTACTTTTCAAGTATTGTTACATAGTCCCTGAGGCTAGTGGCTGCCATATTTGACAGGACAGACATAGCACATTTCCATCACTGCAAAAAGCTTTACTGGGCCACACTGATCTAAAAATGGAATGGCAAATAAGAAAAACATGGTCCTTGCCCTAAATTAAGGTAGTGGAGGAAGATACTTCTTCTTTTTTTTTTTTTTTTCCAAAAAAAAGCTGACCACAAATGCTATGCTCTGTGTTGTAATAAAAAAGAAGCACATAGTGTTGGAGAAAGAGGTAGACTAGGGTGACCAGATTTTAACATTGGTAAAGCGGGACAACATGGCTGGGGGCGGAGACAGGGCAGGGCAGGGCCTGACAACAATGCAAACTTTGATAAGCAGTTCTCCATAATCACTTCTCAACAATTATTTGTTATTATTATAGTTTAACATAAAATTAACAAAAATAATATAAAACTCATATCCTGGTGAAATAGCCACATGGCAGCCAAAAACATATATTCCCTTCCTGTTCTCCTACCCATTTGTGCATTCTTTCCAAAAATTGGGACTTTTTAAAAATGCCATGGGAAGCAGGACAAATTGTTAAAAAGCGGGACTGTCCCGCCAAAAGCGGGACGTTTGGTCACCCTAAGGTAGATGGGGAAAGCCTTTCTTGGGCAGTGTTTAACATAAGAGGAGCTAAATACATGAGAGCATTATCCTACCAAGCGATAGCTGTGCAAAACCAGGCCCTTTTTTCCCCGTCTCCACCCTTTGACATCTCTCTGCATTGGTTTTCTTGACGAACTGGATTGAGGCTCTAACCTCTTATCCGAAATCTGAATTCTGAACTTCAGCCTTTAGGTCTAAGGAATAGCAACAATTCTGCACTATGTCCACCTGACTCCAAAGTCCATTCTCTTCCTTAGCACATTCAGGGCTAGTAAGGCCCTGTATCCCCATGAATGTCCTAATCCTAGTTGCTCTTGGGAAATGTTTGTTGAGTAAGAGGGTGACTGCCTTAGATGTGACATGTAAAAATAAAGGTCTCCTGCTTCCTTACAAGGCATCACATCCTTTCACATTCTTCATTTCCAAGGCACTGCCATTTCCTCAGTCAAAGGGTTAAAACATCAAAGTTTTTCTCACCTTTCCCCCTCACCCTCTCTACTCATCAGCCATCAAGCCTGTTGATCCTTTCCACACTCTGCCATTGCTCAGTACATTTCTGATCGCCTCATGCCACCTAATGTCTTAGTTTCCAGAATTTTTCCAGTTCCTCATTTAACATTCCCACAAATAATCCTGAAATGGCTTCTCATTTCCTCTTCTCAACTTGGCATTAAAGGCTTGGTGACCTCCCTTTGGCTTTCCTCCTGCAGACCACACCTCCTCCTGCAGACCACACTTCCTCCTGCAGACCACACCTTCTGCTGGCCACACCTCCTCCTGCTGGCCATACCTCCTCCTGCTGGCCATACCTCCTCCTGCTAGTCACACCTCCTCCTGCAGACCACACCTCCTCCTGCAGACCACACTTCCTCCTGCTGACCACACCTCCTCCTGCAGACCACACCTCCTCCTGCAGACCACACTTCCTCCTGCTGGCCATACCTCCTCCTGCTGAACATACCTCCTCCTGCTGACCACACCTCCTCCTGCTGGCCACACCTCCTCCTGCTGACCACACCTCCTCCTGCTGACCACACCTCCTCCTGCAGACCACACTTCCTCTTGCTGACCATACCTCCTCCTGCTGACCATACCTCCTCCTGCTGGCCACACCTCCTCCTGCTGGCCACACCTCCTCCTGCAGACCACACCTCCTCCTGCTGACCACACCTCCTCCTGCAGACCACACCTCCTCCTGCTGACCACACCTCCTCCTGCTGGCCATACCTCCTCCTGCTGGCCATACCTCCTCCTGCTCGCCACACCTCCTCCTGCTGACCATACCTCCTCCTGCTGACCACACCTCCTCCTGCAGACCATACCTCCCCTGCTGGCCATACCTCCTCCCTGCCTATCCATCTACTCAGCTGAGGGCCTCCTAATCTAAGGTGACCAAATTTTAACATTGGTAAAGTGGGACACCATTGACATGGGGTGGGGGGTTGGGGGGAGGTGTTCTTAATTAAAAATTTGGACTATATGGAGCAACAAAAATTTTCATAGACCGCAAAAATAGTATTGTAATATATATATTTTTAATTTCAACATAAGTACAATTTACAAATATAATACATATGGACTATGTCTGGCTGATTGTAAAGCCCAAACTCCTCTTAAACATATGAGGGGCAGCTGGTGATGGTATCATCTCTCTGTATTCCCTGAGTACCTAAAACATATTGACATTTGAAACATACTTGTTGGATAAAATAATTCAGTCTTATTCTCATGGCATCTTGGTCCAGACTCCAGATGCATTTCCTCTCTCTCTCTCTGGGAGTAGATGGGGCAATTGGTCTCCAGAAGGTTTCCAAAAGGCTAATGAGTGAAGATTTGTTAGAACAGGCACTTTTTAGTGCTCAATAAAGAGACAGAAAAAAAAACATCATATTTGGTTCCAATTATAGACAATCTGAGTAGGTGAGCTCTTGCTATAAAATGATAACAAATTTAGAGATCCCAGTGGGCTGAGGCCTGCTTAAAAAATAGAGTCAAGAGGTGAAATTTAAACAATATGAGAGTTAAAAACGCCTTTTTTTGTTGCTTAGAATGTGAAATTCACAAAGATTCTTTTGTTCAATAGAACAAATACATAGAGTACCTACTAACACACACACACACACACTCCTCTAGGCATTGGAGGGACAGACAAAGCAAAAAGAAAAGAATAACAAAATATCCACCAGCGTTATAGAAGAGATAGGTGCAAAAAAAGCGTCTGATATTATAAGGTCTGATGTAATCGAGCTCAAATGGAAGCACAAAGGTGACTCGAGCGTACTATAGAGTCAGAAATTAATTTCAGCTAAGGATAGCTTAGATGACTTACAGGACAGGAAGAATTTTAAGTGAGCACTAAATATCACTAACTACTGAGGGCAAACATTAAATGAAAAACATATGCCAGATAGAGAAAACCATCACAACAGCAGGGTTCGGGAAAGAAACAAAAGACCTTGGAAACACACCTGCCAAGGTCAAAAGAGACTCCATGGGGGAAGGCCTGGAAGGACCAGATGGGATCGTGGTCTTTAAGGACAGAGGGAGATAGCTCCCTTCCCACACTGTGGAATTTGAGGGCGAAATCCCAAAATGACATAAGATAATACTGATGGATGTTAACAAGAGTGTCCCTGGCATTTAAGGGATGGAAAAACTCTGAAACCTTCCTAGTACGAAGGTTGCAGTTCCTGCGATGGGAATTCAGCATGTTACTAACAAGCTTACTCATTGTTGTTGCTACTTATTAAAATATGACAAGCATTTTCCAAAGTAATTTATTAGTTTCTTTCAATTTAAACTTTTCTATTATTTTCTGCATTTCCTCCTAGCACTCTGAAAACTGTGAAAGATGGGCTTTACTTTATTAGTTCATTTTTTAATTGCATTTTACACTTTCTAAATGATTTACAACCACTAATACTTTGTGATGAATATGTAGTCATTTGTAACCGCTATTTATTGTCAGCAACACAGGACAAAATCAGAGTGCACAGATACTTTAGCACTGAATCCAAAGATTCCTACACACAGAAACCTCTGTAGGAAAATCACTGAATGCCAGGACGAAGACCAGGTTTTCCCTCGAGAAGCAGTTAGGGACATAACACAATGCTTGGCTGTTCCTTCTGCAAACCAGATATTTGACCAGGACCAGAAAAAACAATGACAAGAATTAGTCTCACTGCTCTCTGTCTTTGAAATGGGTTACTGGCAAATGTAAACATACTCAAGGCTTGGAATTCTATTTTACTTCAAAAAAATAATGCCACGTATTTTCTTATTTTGTGGAATGATGGAAAGATGCTTACAAAATGTAATAGCATCATTATCTTATATTTCAAGGCAGAGGCATATTCAGGGTCTATAAGGGATTTAAGTCAATTTGAACTAGATTTAAACCCCTTACAGTAAGGCAGAGAAGGCTGTTGAATCAGTAAAACCCAAGCTGTGTCTCTAATCCACCACTTACTAGCTCTGCAACTTGAGGCAAGACATATGCCGCCTCTAGATTTCAGATTCTTTGTCTATAAAATGAAGATGATAATAATAAGACTGTGAAGATTTACTAAATTAATTGAAATAAAATATGCAAAGTCTTAGCACAGTGTTTTCACTTGTAATAAGAATTCTACCATTACCTGCTATTCTAATAATCACCTGCCAATGCTATACAAATGAGTTAGGCATGGTCCCAGCCCTGAAGGAAAACAGCTTGGGAAGGGAGATGGGACATATTAACAACACTGTAATTATACGGAAAAGTGCTGTTGCCATGAAACCAGCACAGATAAAAGGCTGGGAATTGGAAAGTAGTGGCATCTGCATGTGTTTTATTTAATGTTCATTCTACTGACCTTCAGCCCATGGTCTATTGGGCTTTATGTTGTTTCTGACTTCAGGTTCATAAGGTGCACACAAAAAGACACTTGCATCGGGTGTGTGGCTCACGCTTGTAATCCTAGCACTCTGGACGCCCAAAGCAGGGGGATTGGTTGAGGTCAGGAGTTTTGAGACCAGCCTGAGAGTGAGACTCTGTCTCCAGCAAAAATAGAAAAATTAGCCAGGCATGGTAAAGTATGCCCGTAGTCCCAACTACTCAGGAGGCTGAGGCAGGAGGATTGCTTAAGCACAGGAGTTTGTGGTTGCTGTGAACTGTGATGATGCCACTAGTCTCTAGCCAGGACAACAGAGCAAGAGTCCGTCTTAAACAACAAATAGAAAAGAAATGGAAAAGAAAAGATACTTCCTGCAGCATGATAAATAGAGTCAGAAAGTAACCCTTCTTTTTCCTTAGTAGTCGGGCTCTGCTTTATGGAGGCAGGTGGTAAGGGCACTGGGGTTTGGAAGGGCTCAGCTGATGTGCTGCCCACTGTTATAGGGTTCAAGCATTCCACCACTAAAAAGTTCTTGGGAGTAAGGGTTTGCACCTCTAAGAATCTTTCCTCCGCTTTTAAAAATAGCTTCTGTATTTCCTTGATTCTAAGATATAGAAGGTATACCATTGTTTGAATAACAATTTGTGTGTGTATTGCAGGGAGGGAGGAAGACACTCAATATTTTATAATATACATCACTTAAAAAAATTCTAAGCTAGCACAGAGGCTCGCACCTCTAATCCTAGCACTCTAGCAATCTGAGGCAGGTGGATTGCTGAGCTAGCTAGTTTGAGATCAGCCTGAGCAAGAGGGAGACCTCATCTCTAAAAAATAACCGGGCACTGTGGTGGGTCCCTGTAGTCCCAACTACTTGGTAGGCTGAGGCAAGGGAATCACTTAAGCCTGGGAGTTTGGGGTTGCTGTGAGCTATGATGTCATAGCGCTCTACCCAGGGCAATAGAGTGAGACTCTGTCTCAACAAAAAAAAAGAAAAGAAAGAAAAATACTCTAATTTCAAAAATGTTAAGATATCTGACCTAAATGTACTTCTAAGAATTGAAGTAGGCTTGGCGCCTATGGCTCAAGTGGCTAAGGCGCCAGCCACATACACCTAAGGTGGTGGGTTCAAATCCAGCCTGGGCCCGCCAAACAACAATGACGGCTGCAACCAAAAAATAGCCGGGCATTGTGGCAGGTGCCTGTGGTCCCAGCTACTTGGGAGGCTGAGTCAGGAGACTTGCTTGAGCCCAGGAGTTGGAAATTGCTGTGAGCTCTGATGCCACGGCACTCTAGCCAGGGGGATAGCTTGAGGCTCTGTCTCAAAAAAAAAAAAAAAAAAAAAAAAGAATTGAAGTAAATACATCCTAACCATTAGGATGTACTCCACTCATGTACAGAGTAACCATAAAGTTTGTTCTTTCATGCATCCCTTCATTTAATGATCATTTGTTAAGTGGCACAGTCTTCAGGGATATGAGAGAGGTGATGTGGGCCACAGGTGTGGGGAGATTTGGAGACATTTGGAGAGGAAATGACTAGTGAAAAATCACAGAAGTCTATTTGTCACTTATTTCTCTGTTCAAAGTAAAACCAAGCCCTGCTTGGGAAGCATGTGTGTCCCTGCTTGGGAGCCCTGCACATAGCCCTGCTCTGGGAGCTATGTGCGTCCTCATTTCTACACCGCGGCTGGACCAGTGTTCATTTCCAACATCTGACCCACATATCCTTGGTCTGGGGTCCGTGGCCAGTTTCTGCTATTTCAGGTCTCAGTGCTCAGACTCTCCTTTCAGACAGCATTTTGGAAACCACAGTTCACTGGTCCAATCTCAGATTTTCCGCTTGGTTACCTTTCTGGACTTCATTTTCTAATGCTGCTCACTCTATCTATATGTATAACCCACACTTGCTTCCTGCCTTATGCTGAAACAAGCTGGCATCGCTTTTCTCTCTTGTGATACGAGAGTGCAGAAGATCTGGAACACTTCTGCTTGGAGGGTGGCAGGTGGAGAAGAGGGGAGGAAGGATTCTGGGGGAATAGGGGAACACCGTTCTTCTCCCCCCAGGGAAGAGGTTAGGATTGTATACTTTGATTGATCTATAGCAGTGGTGATGAGTATACCTAACGTATAGGGAAGAGTGAGATTGAGATGAAGGAGAGTATGTAAATGTGCCCAGTAATCAATGGCACATAATATTCAATAAATGTTCTTTCCGTGTCCACTTGAGAAGTTGTTTGTGTCAGAGACACTCCATTGTCCCCAGGAGAAGCCATGTAATATTCCTCCCACAAATGTGTTCCGATCTGGCCTCTAGAACATTACCTAGTTAACAAGGCAAAAAGCAACTGAAAATTACTTGATGATTTTGAGTGTCTAACTTCACTGTCACTCCTGTCTCTCCCATGTGCCTGGGCAAGGGATCAATCCTGTGGCTCGTTTTAACAATCTCACGTCATGTGGGGCTGTGACACTCTTCTTGCGGAGTAAATCTTTTAGAACTGAAAATTCCTACTGAAAAGCGTGTATGTGCTCAAGAAAGAGAGAGAGAAGTTAGAGTATCGGGATAGAAGGAAGAATGATAACAGATAATGGTGGTACTCTAAAAATTTCTATGTAGCTCAGGTCAGGGCTAAATAGTAAATATCACTGTTTTTTTTTTTTTGTTTGTTTGTTTTATCTCATGGCACCCTTGAGCCTATAGTTAAACTTCCACAGCACAATTACGTTGACCAAAAAAAGAGTACTGAAAAGAATATACTTACTGTGCTTTGAACTTCTTTCAAAAATAATTTAATTAATGATCTTTACGAATTTCCACAGCACCCCTAAGATCCTCTCATGGCACATCAGTGTGCTGTGGCTCACTGGTTGAATATCACTGGTATATATAGTGTTTGGTGGTTAGCTAAATTTTCATAATGTTTTCCTCTGGGATTCTGGAAATTGCACATATACTTTTCTTGAATAGAAATGGTTTCAATTTATTTTGAGTCAAAGAGTAATTAAAGCATAGATCTCCAGGATTTGAGGAAGGGGCATTTAAATTCAATTAATATAACTATTGCCAATGTTCAATCCACTCTTAAGCATCCCAAACAATTAAATACTTTTATAATAGGAGATTAATTCTCTTTTGAAATAAAGTACTTTATCTAAGACACTGAGAAAATATTCTATTTTATAGCATCTAATTCTGTTGACTTGGTATTTCCAACATTTATCCTAGATTTCCTTTTTGTAGTCATGGGAACACATCTTTGTCATCTTGTGTGGAAATTATATAGTTTATAGGCTGCCTGATAGTTTTTCAACATCTTTCAAGTGGCTTATAGGGTAGGAAAACTTAGTGAAAACTCCAAGTTAATTCATTCATTACTCCATACACAGTATACCCATAATAAATTAAGGATACTGACAAACAGTAAAATGAGTGTCATTACTTCAGTATAATTCTAGAAACACAAAACAGATTCACATGCGAGATGGAAACTTTATTTTTCATGGAACCATCACAAAAGATCCCAAGTCAAAAGTAATGGTTGTTTGTGAGTCGTTGAAATTAAGACAATTCCCAAGTTGAGTTTACCTCTTTGGATTGTAAATTCCGTAAAACCAGATTTACAAATGCCTTGTCCAGATTATAAATTTGGAAGTGGATTATAAAAGCTGGCTCCTTATTGATCCCGTATGTCCATTTTGAATGTCTTTATCTCCCAATCTCTGTGATGAGTTAGGTGCCGTTCCTAAATGATTCCCTCTGCCGAGGTATGTATTAAAAACAGCTTATCAAATTGACTAAGAGGGAAACTTGATGTTGCCTGGTCCATCTCCCTACACAGACACATTTTGACACAGTGTATTTGAGTGCTAATAATGACATTAGAAGATGTTGGAGAGAGATCTAATTCAGCATGCAGAAGTGACTTTGCTGTCATCTCCTATTTTCTGCGCAATTGACAGCAGATACTTGGGGCTGAATTTTTATTTCAGGTCAAATTTCCAAGGCATGAGGCTGTCTGTTAGGAACAGATAAGACCAAAACCAATATGAGAGCACTTGTTGGAAGTGTCAGTGGTGCTGAGAATTTGAAAGGGATGCTTCAGTTTTCTGTTTAGGACATGACATAACAACATATGTTTTAGCAGCAAGAAAAGCCAACCAGCAGCTCCCTGTCATTTTTCTGTGGTTCCTACTGGGAAGATTTCAGAAGACAAGTCAGATTTCTTTGGGAGAAGAGATGATTTAAAAAAAAAAAAAAACCAACATAGCCTCTTTTGTTATTTTCTTTTCCCCTTGCCAATATTTCTGAGACTATCCCAAACAAATGCAATAATTTTTTTAGTATAAAGATCAATAAGCTATAGAATATGACTTTTATGGTCAAAGAGGAAATAGAACTGCATAACTGTGTCTAATAGGAGAAAAAAGTTGGAAGTCAATAAAGTTGAGGGTTCATAGCATCATTGAGATGCGTTGACCCACTGAATTAAATGGGAAAACTCAGGTGTGCTTTAAAAGTTCCTTTGTGAATGTTCTGGGCTAGATTCTACATACCTGGTATCCTACCGGCTGGTGAGCATGGTTCTTACTCTCTTCAGCCTGGATATGCCAAGTTGATATTCACCTAATTAGAGTTAGCAACACCATCTTATTCCTGAAAGCTAATACGACCTGAGTATTCTTTTGCCACTTGAAGTTTAACTTTGAACTATTTCCACGAGAGTCAAGGATTTGTTTTATCAATGGAACAAAAGCTTCAAGCTTCAAGTTGAAATGTTGAACGTGTTCAGCCTCCTAGAACCCAAAGGCATCCTTTATTTCCTGCACACACCCTGAACTGGGATGCAAGTCTGTGTATCTCTTCTTTTCTGTGCCTGCTTTATCATTATTAGTATTACTATTTAAACATTTCCTGTGGCATTTGAATTAAAATTTGTCATTTTATTTTTTCTGTTCAAGGAGGAGTGATTTAAAACCCAACCATGCACATAGAGATATTATTTGATGTATTACCTTCAAACATTCATCATCATAGATGGTTCTTTCTTTGAAGTAGAACCCTTGGGGAACCTTAAATTCCAAACCAGAAACTACCTTACAACAGCCCCAATTTGCAGTTAGTGGCAAAAGGGAACCCTCCTGGACTCATTCATCTCGGGAGACTCCTGTCTCATAGCGTTCTCATTTTCCAGCAGCCTGGCCTCCGGGATGAGCCCTTTACTTTTTGTATTTCCTGGATTTCTCTGCAATACTCTACATAAACAATGGATTTCACAACACGATTGCCGCAAGGTCTTTCTATGAATAGCTCTCTTTAGAGAGTCTATGAAATTGTCATTGTTTGGGTCTACACATATGCAACTTGCAAACAAGAAACTATAAAGCTATGGACCTTTTTTTCTTTTAAATAGGCAGCATTTTTCCTACAACTGAGAGTTGCCTTTTCAAAATAGTCTCTCTGGGAAACTCCGAGGTGTGTACCAATTCCCAAAATTCTGCCACTGCTCAAAATTTTCAGGGATTTCTTTTGGTGCCAGGGAACAATTTTGAAGAAAATATTTCATTGTTGTTGAAATTATCGCCTCATTAATTTATAATCATTTACCATTGTTTGCTAATAACACTATTATTCTCTTCTATTAATTATCTAGTTATAAAAAACGACTACAAGTGACTATTCATTCCTAAACAATAAAACTTGCCATCAAAGGAAAATAATAATATTCTTCCACACAGTTAAATGAATGAGTCCACGTATCTAGATGCATTTCTGAAAAAGAAGATCTCAAACTAGGTTAATCTCTGGGATCATCACTGGAGTAGGTAAATTATCTCTACCGGTCCTTTGTGGGTTTAAAATTGTGTAAATCGGCTCGGCACCTGTGGCTCAATCAGCTAAGGCGCCAGCCACGTACACCTAAGGTGGTGGGTT
>CAUYQV010075682.1:0-19588 GCA_963574575.1 Galagoides demidoff | reverse complement strand
CAGCTCATAGCAACCTCCAACTCCTGGGCTCAAGCAAGTCTCCTGCCTCCGCCTCCCAAGTAGCTGGGACCACAGGCGCCTGCCACAACGCCCGGCCATTTTTTGGTTGCAGCCATCATTGTTGTTTGGCAGGCCCGGGCTAGGGATTTGAACCCGCCACCTTAGGTGTACGTGGCTGGCGCCTTAGCCGATTGAGCCATAGGCGCCTAGCCACAAGACCCCCATTTCTAAAAAACAGCTAGGTGTAATGCCGGCCTTCTGTAGTCCCAGCTACCTGGGAAGCTGAGGCAAGAGAATCGAGCCCAAGAGTTTGAGATTGCTGTGAGCTATGACACCATGGCCCTGGCACTCTACTGAGAGTGACAAAGTAAGGCTCTGTTTCAAATAAAAAATAAAATAATAAATAAATAAAAGTGAAAATTGGCAGTAAAATAGGAGGGAAGCTGATTTAAGCTCATTCCCTTCTACCTGAGGAGTTAAGAGGACTCCCCATAACACCAGTGATGATTAGTGATTGGATGTGAGATCTGGTGAGAACAGTTTTTTTCAAACTTGGCTGCACATTAGAATTACTGAGGTAGGTTTAAGAAGTATTTTTTATTTAAAGTTTCTTTTTTTTCTTTTTGAGACAGAGTCAGCCAGGTAGAGTACCATGGTGTCATAGCCCACAGCAACCTCAAACTCTTGGCCTCAATTGGTCCTCTTACCTCAGCCTCCTGAGTAGACGAGACTACAGGTGTCTGCCACAATACCCAGCTAGTTTTTCTATTTTTAGTAGAGACAGGGTCATGCTCTTGCTTAGGCTAGTCTCATACTCCTGGACTCAAGCAATCCACCCACCTCTGTCTCCCAAAGTGCTAGGATTATAGGCGTGAGCCACCATGCCCAGCTCTAAAGATTTCTTTTTTTTTTTTTTTTAGAGACAGAGTCTCACTTTGTCACCCTCAGTAGAGTGCTGTGGCGTCACAGCTCACAGCAACCTCCAGCTCTTGAGCTTAGGTGATTCTCTTGCATCAGCCTCCCGAGTAGCTGGGACTACAGGCACCCACCACAACGCCCAGCTATTTTTTTGTTGCAGTTTGGCAGGGGCCGGGTTTGAACCCGCCACCGTCAGTATATGGGGCTGGCGCCCTACTCACTGAGCCACAGGTGCCACCCTCTAAAGATTTTTTTTTAAAAGCACCAACCCTCCAGAACAATTGAATCAGAATCTCTCAGGACCTAGGCATGATGCCTTTAAAACAACCCTACGTGAATACTATTCAGCCATAAAAAAGATGGAGACTTTACATCTTTTGTAGTAACCTGGATGGAGCTAAAACACATTGTTCTTAGTAAAGTATCACAAGAACGGAAAAGTAAATATCCAATATACTCAATCCTAATATTAAGTCAGTAGATGATATAATATATGCCCATATAAGAGAAAAACTCAATTCAATTCAAGTTGAGGGGAGGAGGAACTAGGGAGCGGGGAGAGGGGAGAAAGGGAGGGGATTGGTGTGCTCCCACTTAAGGGGCACAATGTAAGGGTATATGGCACACCATTTGGTTGTGGGACACAACTACAAGAGGGACTCTACCTAACAAATGTAAATATTGTACCCTCACATTAATCTGACATTTAAGAAAATAACAAAAACAACCACCCTGGATGATTCTAAGCAGTAGCCAGGATGGAAACCTCAGAGTCGAAGCCAGGGGTAGTGGATCACCAATATAATCCCAGTACTTTGGGAGGCTGAGGTGGGAAGATCTCTTGAGGTCAGGAGTTTGAGACCAGCCTGAGCAACACAGCAAGACACTACCCCCTTTCAAAAAAAAAAAAATTGTTTGGATGTGGTGGCAGATGCCTGTAGTTTCAGCTACTCATGAGGCTGAGATGGGAGGATCCACTTGAGCCAGGAGTTGGAGGCTGGAGTGAGCTGTGATTGCACCACTGCACTCCAGCTCAGGGGACAGAAAGAGAAAGAAACCTCAGAGTTGAGTCAGACACCTACTCCCCACAGAGAGGAGGGGAGGAGGGGAAGATGAGGCTGCTTTTTAAGTGGTTCAGAATGGAGCGGTCCTACTAAAGAATCTGAATATTAAACAGATGTTTATTTTGAAGGCAAAACTACCGATTAATAACTTATCAAGAACTTGCTTATGGAATACTGACTAAACAGGATGACTGATAATGCCAATTTTTAAAAAATTTTTTCTTAAGGATTAAACACAACCTCTAATACCCGTTAATAGGTGGAAGTTTTCCCCAAGTATTCAAATATTGCCACAGGAATAATGCTGCATTTGGCTACCTGTGGCCCCTAGATGATACTGACCTCTTTAACAACCTCTGGTTCCAGGGCAAGACAATGGTAGGTTACCCATGGAGAGTGGACACAACCTACAGTCCTTATGGGAGAGCTGAAATCTTGAGCTAAATTGAATGGGAGTGACTTGGGGCCCCCAGGGTATAGTCCTGGGAAATAAGACCCCAGGTTTTGTGCTGGGATGATCCTCACCACTTGCTCATTAGAGATGCTGAAGCTTTTCCTACCCAGTGGAGTGAGAGATGGAGAAAGGGAACCAATTTTTATTAAATGCCTCTTCTAGCCAGATGCTGTACACAGATGATCTTCATCCTTAGCAGTGGTTCTCAGCCCTGGCTGCACACTGGAGTCGTCTGGGAGTTTTAAAACAGTAATGCCAGGGCCACAGGACTATTTCAATCAGAATTCACAGGGTAAGTATTGTGCATCATAATTTTTTTCAAGCTGAGACCATTACCACTTATCCCCATTTACAAATGAGGAAAGTGAGAGCTCATCTTCAAGTACTGCATCAGATCAACTCGGATTCTATGGTCTCTCCCCCCTCTGGCTCTCCTAAGGTCCAGCTTTAGCTTTTTGGGACCAGCAACTGGTTATGTTTATGAGGGAGTTTCTTATGTAGACAAGTGATCTGAATAAGTGAATTAGGACCTCAATTCTTGGTTTCTAGTTCACTCACTCAGCAGACTTAGACAAATTACTTAACCTCTCTGTGTTCCAATTTCAAGTGGGTGTAATTACCAAGCTGCTCACAGAGCTGGCTGGGAAGAAAGCCACTTGAAAAGATGCAGGATCAGAGAAAAGCTGCCATTACAAAAGAATAGTTAAGGTCCACTGCCACCTACCTATTTCTACTAATTTGGGTTTTGCTGAGGACATGAGCCTTGCTCTACCTCCTAATACCAGTGTCAAATTTTTGCTTCAAGTATAAAGTTGGGAAGGAGCTACTAAGAACAGAGTCACCTATCAGGTGGGTGACAGACGGGTGCAGCTGGGGACAGTATGGGGACACTATGGCCAAGAGTAAATGTTGTTGCCTCAGCAGTAACACAATGACCTTCCTAGGAAAGCATGGGCTTTCTGGCCTTGGAGTGCACATGTGGGGAGAAGATTGCAGGGATGCTGACCCTGATGCCTGTTTATAGATAGATATGTATTTATGTGCCAAGTATACAGTATGAGGCTATAATACATAATGATGTTAATTTGCATGTATATTAATATGTATAAACACAGACTCCTTCTTTGAGGGTGATGCTAAGGCTGGTGGTAGATAGCTGCCCAGCATGGTTTACCCGGCATTGATTGTTTTCTCCCTAGGATTCCTTTCTCCATTTTGCCTGAGTCCCACTAATGAAGTCCTTTTATGAAAGATCTGCATCTCTTATGCCTCTGATGCCTCTTCTTGGCTTAGGAGAGAGGGTGGGGATGAGGGCACCGGGGCAGTGAAGAGAGCTAACTCAAGAATGTGAGCTTGAGGTAAATGGCCATTTCTTCTCTCAAGGGCAGTGATGTCATCATGGCCACAGGTGTAGATTCTAATCATCTCATTTTGGGGGCCGCCTCAAATAAGAGGATCCTTAGACTCTTCACCCACCTCACAATCTGCTTGACCCATGGCTGGGGACAAACAGAGGCTCCAGAGCAGCAGGTGCCTGGGAAAAACAAGCCACTTGCCTGCACAGAGGTGGCCAGCACTGTCCATGTTTTTTCCTCGAGGGTGAGAAGGAGACCCAACCCCCACCTGGACCCAAGCATAGAGGCAACTTCAAGGGCTTTTCTGGGTGGGAGTCACTCTGTGTGATGTAAGACAGCTTCCTCTGTCTGAGGCAGAAGTGTGTGACCACCTACATTTGGTACCCCTGCACTCAACATTTCCTTCAAGTTTTATCTCCATAATTCAAGCACTTTCCCATTATACTCATAAAGTAATCACTGGCCTGATTTAAAACTAACTACTTACCAGCTTAATACTTAACTTTTTTCTCTTAAACCTACATACTCTAGAAAGGTTAGTCACGTTTATCCTGTGGCTTCTGTCCCAGCACGTCATTGCACACCTCTCCTTCCCAGCCTGAGCCTTGGCTACTTTGGGGGCCTCCACCCACCTGGGGCTCCTTCTGGGGATGAAGAAGTCCATCCAGCGCCCCCAATCTCACCTCCCATAGTCAATGAGGGTCTTACCTATGTCGCAGTGCTTGCCAGTATAGCCAGGGGGGCACAGGCATGTGACATGTCCCTCTTTTTCCTGGCAGGTCCCAGCACCACAGAGCTCCTTGTCACAGGACCTGGCAGGGGCTGTAAGGGAGAGTTTGAGCATCAAGAACACAGTCACCTGGGTACAATTGTTGCCTCGGGGACTTGAAGTTGAGGGATGACCTGAAGGCCACAAGTCTGGCTTTGGGTTAGCATGTTTCTGGGACTCTGTCCCTCCTGAGTCAGGGAGATCTCTGACTGCAACAGTTCTCTCAGCACAAAGAGAGGGGCACAGGATCTCAGAGCCAAAAGCAAGAAAAATCTGTTACTAGTGCCTATGACCTTGTGCCCGGGATTAAATCAAGGTGAGACAATCCTGATAGTACAGGCATCCTTGTACTAGGATTTGGGTGGGGATGAAGGGTCTAAAGTCAGGATATAGCCCAAATGACCTTTGTAGTTCCTTACATTGTTGCAGGTTTTAACCTTGCACAAAACAAATATTGGGATGTAAATGTCGTTAGCAGGTTTTTTCTCCCATCTCACACTCACTCTGGGGGAGGGGCCATGCGCAGAATTTCTACCACTTTCTGATCATCCTTTTCTCTCCCTGTGCCAAGCACAGATAGTTGGATTCACATGTGAAAATTCATGTGCTGCAACTCCACTGTAATGATACAGATCACTGATCTTTGTAAGTGTACGTTGTGTGCAAAGTATAACATGAAGCTAAGTGCTTGCTTTTTCTGTATTTCTATTTGGTTTCCCTGGCACTGTTCCCATTTTACAGCTGAGGTTAAGAATCTTTCTGGAGGCTGCAAAGCTAATCTATGGTGGAGCTGAGCTTGGAACCTTTGAGCTACAATGGCTCCTACTATGCTACTGTAGCCTATAGTGTGAACTACCCAAACACATTTAAGGGGAAAAAAAATCCCAACAATACCTGCAACAGTGGGCTCTGATTCACCTGTCCCTTCTAGAGAAGTTGGGATGGAAGCATCTGTTGGGAAGGTGGCTGTTTCCACTGTTTGGGTGTCTTCTCCTGAGTACAGGGGGCTTGAGGACTCAATTTCTAAATGCGCCTCTGCAGGGCGCTGGCTCTGCTGAGTCCACTCAAACTCTGGGACACTGGTGCTGATGACAACATCCAGCCCTGAGGTGTGACCAGACAGGTCTCCACTCATTTCAGTCCTGTCTCCAGAAGATGTCGGAGCGGCTGAAGAAAAGCCCGATACCTCTGTGCTTGCATCATAGGTGGTGGTCGATTCTCCACTCACTTCTGTGGCAACTGACCCCTCATGGGGGGCTTCCTGAAAAGTCAAGGTGCTGCCACTCTCTTCCCCGCCTGAGGCTCTCTCAGAATCAGCTTCATGGAATGCAGAGGTGGTTCCACTCAGATCTGGGGACCCAGAAGCTTCTGCACTGGCCTCAGGGGTAGCAGATACCCCCACCCCAGCCTCAGGATAAGCAGATGTCTTACTGCTGGATTCTGGGACTGATGATGCCTCTACCCCAGACCCAGGGAGCATTGGTCCAACTCCACTAATGTCCCCAGATGCAGAAACTTCTCCACTGGATTCGAAAAGTTGGGGTGTGTATGTCACAGGGGGTCTTTGGCCAAGTTCCTGAGAAAGAGTTGGTTCAGTAACACTCTCCACAAACTCAGAAGTGATCAAAGTAACTTCTGGAAGTCCTGAGGCCTCTCCACTGGTGCCTGTGACAGAGGATTCTCCACTGACATCAGTGGTGCTGGCAAAGTCCCCACTAAAATATGGAGTACTTGGTGGTTCTCCACTGGGCTCTAGCAGCCCGGACTGTAGCCCACTTAGGTCCAAAAGTCCAGAATGGTCTCCAGACATGTCTGGTGCTCCAGAATGGGCACCACTAAGTTCCAAAATGCCTGAAGGCCCTTCTCCTGCTTCTTGGGCTGTTGGAGCCTGGGTTACAGATTCCACGAAAGTTCTGTCTACAAGAGAGATGGTGGGGAAACCAGATGAAAGTCCACTGCTATCATATGCTCCCGAGGGCAGGCTGCTCCCAATCTCAGCTCCAGAGGACTCTCCACTGACTTCACCTCTTCCACTGGGTAGGCCACTGAATTCCGGAGCCTGGGATGTAAACCCAATGAAATCAATTGTTCCAGAAGATTGCCCACTGACCTCCACTATCCCAGATGTGCTGGACAGATCTGGCTCTCCAGAAGGGAAGCCACTGTGTTCCACAGACCCTAAGCCTTCTTCTTCTTTAAATGTAGTAGGGGTCACTTCGACCAAGCTGGTGTCCACAAATGTAATGCCAGAAGATTCACCACTGCCACTTGTGGTACTAGAAACCAGGTCAGGGATTCCAGAAGTTGCCCCACTGAACAACCCTGGCAACCCTGATGGTTGCCCACTGAGATCAGGGATACCGGATGTTTCTCCACTCAGGTCTGTTATGCCAAATGGTTGACCACTGCCATAAACAACTCCAGATGCTTCTCCACTGACACCTGGCTGTCCAGAGGATAGTCCGCTAAGCTCAGGTACTCCAGATGTTTCCCCACTGGTGTCAGGAAACCCTGATGGAAGCTCACTGACCTCAAAAATTCCAGATGTTCCCCCACTGATATCAGGAAACCCTGATGGCTGCCCGCTGACACCAGAGAGTCCAGATGTCTCCCCACTGATGTCAGGAGTCCCAGAGGTTTGGCCACTGAGTTCAGCTCCTGAAGGGAGTCCACTAGGTCCTCCACTAATGTCCCACTCACTGAACGGCAGTCCAGATATTTCTCCAGCACCGCTGATGTCAATGGTTCCCCTCCCTTCCAGTTCAGCTGCAGTGCTGGCTGTCACTACTTCCACCAATGTAGTATCCACTAGGGAGACAGTTGGGAATCCAGATGGAAGTCCACTAAAGTCAGGCAGGCCAGAGGATGGACCACTTCCAACGTCCACTCCTGAATATTCACCACTAAATCCAGAGGGAAGGCCACTTATTTCTGGAGTTTGTCCACTTCCTAGAGTTCCAGAAGGCAGTTCACCTAAGTCCAAAGCTCCAGAAACAGAACCCTCCAAGTCTTCTTTTCCTGAGGACAACCCACTGAGGTCCTCAGCTCCAGAAGCGGAGGTCTCTAGGTCTTTCCTTCCAGAAGGAAGTCCACTGAGATTATCCCCTATTCCAGAGGTAGAAGTCTCTAGACTTTCTCCTCCAGAAGGAAGCCTGCTGACATCTACTCCAGAGGCAGAAGTCTCTAGAACTTCACCAGAAGGAAGCCCACTGAGGTCCCCTACTCCAGAGGCAGAAGTTTCTAGAACTTCCCCAGAAGGAAGCATGCCAAGGCCCTCTACTCCAGAAGCAGAAGTTTCTAGAACTTCTCCAGAAGGAAGTCCATCAAGGTCCCTTACTCCAGAGACAGAAGTTTCTAGAACTTCTCCAGAAGGAAGTCCATCAAGGTCCCCTACTCCAGAGGCAGAAGTTTCTAGAACTTCTCCAGAAGGAAGTCCACTGAGGTCTCCTACTCCAGAAGCAGAAGTTTCTGGAATTTCTCCAGAAGGAAATCTGCTGAGGTTCCCTACTCCAGAGGCAGAAGTTTCTGGAATTTCTCCAGAAGGAAGCCCACTGAGATCCCCTACTCCAGAGGCAGAAGTCTCTAGAACTTCTCCAGAAGGAAGTCCACTGAGGTCCCCTACTCCAGAAGCAGAAGTCTCTAGAACTTCTCCAGAAGGAAGCCTGCTGAGGTCCCCTACCCCAGAGGCAGAAGTCTCTAGACCTTCTCCTCCAGAAGAAAGCCCACTGAGGTCCCTTACCCCAGAAGCAGAAGTCTCTAGACTTTCTCCAGAGGGAAGCCCACTGACTTTAGGAGTACTAGACCACTCAATTCTTTCTTCATCACCTGAGGCCAATCCACTTTCCACAGGTAGGCCTGAGCCCACTGTGGAGGTGAGACCACTAGAGTCAAGGTCTCCAGAGGGCAGGCCACTTGCAGTGACCCCTGAAGGCTGCCCACTGAAGTCAAAGTGTCCTGAGACTTCTCCACTGCCTGTGAAGTCACCACTGATGTCAGGAGCTCCAGATACCTCTCCAGAGCCAGGCAGGTCAGTTCCACTAGGCACTGGAGGTGAAGGTGTATATGGCTCCTCTGAGGGAGATGGCTTCTGTGAGGGTGATGGCTCCTCTGAGGGGGATGGTTCCTTTGAGGCTGATGGCTCCTCTGAGGCAGAGGGCAGTTCAGTTGCAGAAGGGCCTTCTGTGCTTTCCTCTGTTGCTACACCAGTAGGATGCCATGTAGGAGGGACCCCTGCAGGAGAGGAGGAAGAAAGACAAGGTGTGAGTTTAACTCTGCCCCAGTTTAAGTTCATACATGGAAGCTGAACTCCATTCTTTCCACAGAAAACTTTTCTCTCAAGAGCTCAGAGCTGTGTCCAGGTGCTTTCTAATGGAACTGTGTGTCTTGAAAAGGAAGGAAGGCAAGAAGGAAGAGAGGGAGGGAGGGGGCCGAGAAGCACACTCTGTACCCTGGCAGCCATAGGATATACAGGCTGTGTTTTTATGACTCTCAGGGAGTCACACCAGTCACACCACCCCATGGATGCGGGGCCTTGACCATCGTGGAGGACAACGAAGGTCAGCCTTTAAGTACTTCTGCATTCTCAACTCACTTATTTAATTTCATGGTTTTCAAAGCATGGACCCTGGAACAGCAGCACCAGCATCACCCAGAAGCCTGCAAGAGCAGCAGATTCCCAGCCCTCACCCCAACTACACTGATTCCAAAATTCTGAAGTGGGGGTGCCTGGCTGGCTGTCTTAACAAGCTCTCCCAGTGATACTGATGCTCACCTGAGTGTGAGAATTTGTAATCTCAACTCATCCCTCAGCAGTCAGGAGGGCCAGGTGGTGCTGTGCGTAAACATACATTAACTTTTTCAATTCTGACAGTCTTATTACAGGGGATTTGGAAAACAGAAAAGAAAAAAGAAAGCCCCACCATTCTAAATAATCACAGTCACATTCTTTTCATTTGGTCTTGTTTCCCTTGGCATTTAAAATAGCCTGCTGGGTTTTATGCCTTGTATATACTTCCCAGATAGAACACCTGATGAGTGAGGGTGCTGGGGACACTGGACAGGGTCACAGTCCACTCCTGCTTGGAGGGGAATCTGGGAGAAGGAGGTGGGGAGTGAAGATTAGCTGTGGTGGCATGCAAGATGATTTTAGGTGGGATCCAGAAATATACCCTTTTTCTATTGATGGCATTTTCATATACATATCTCTGATATGTATATGAAAGCACACTGGAATGACATTTACAGTCATGATGTAACACTTCTCTCTCTCTCTCTCTCTTTTTTTTTTGAGGCAGAGTCTCACTTTGTTGCCCTGGATAGAGTGCTGTGGTGTCATAGCTCACAGCAACTGCAAACTCTTGGGCTTAAAAGATTGTCTTGCCTCAGCCTCCCAAGTAGCTGGGACTACAGGCCTGGCTATTTTTTTGTTGTAGCTGTCATTGTTGTTTGGCAGGCCTGGGCCAGGTTCGAACCTGCCAGGCCGGGTGTATGTGGCCAGCACCCTAGCTGCTAAGCTACAGGCACCAAGTCTAACATTTCTCTTTTAAATAAATCTGAGTTTCTTTCTCAAAGAAAGTCAATTTAAAGGAAAAGATGTGGCATAAACAATAGCATAGCGGGTTCCCAGATATGGCTGAAATCAGCAAGGTGGCTGGGAACTGAGGTTTGGAAACTGTTCTATGGGGACACTTGAGCCCCTTTTCCACTGGTAATCCCCCACTAGTGGTTACCAAAGTTCTATACCAATTCACCCCCCTGTGCCAAAGAGGACTCTTGTTCTTGTCCTGCTGAAGGGTGAGGAAAAGGCCTCAGGCAGGTATAGCTGCTGGTGAGGCCAGAGTAGGCCTGACTCCCATTTGTTCAGCAGATGTTCCCTTACTTTCTGGTAGGGGTGGAGGCCAGGTTTTGCATTTCCAGCACCCTAGGACCATGCACAGAATGCTGGCATGTGGCTGGATGAACAACTAGGAAGCTCTGATGGATTCTTTTCTTCAGAAGCACATATTCCCAGGGGAATGGGCTCTATTAAGCACATACATTACTGCACATTGTTATAACCAGCCATATCCAAATTGGGAGCCATTAGATGTTAACAATGCTCTGTGGGGTTGAGGGATGGGGTGGTCAGGTTCATTTGAGACACATTGCTTTCATCACCTCCTCTTGGAGACTTACAGTGCATATTAGCATACTCAAGGCTCTGAGAAGGTCTATAGTGAGGAGACCTGTCTAGCATTTCCCAAACCTTAGTGGATGCAAAGTGCTTTTTCCTAACAAGGTGTGAGGATTGCTGCCTTCATCTAATTATGTCCCATCCAGTTAAATCATGGAAGAAGTTTGGGAAGTTCTGGCTGGGAGGCCTGGCCCAGAAGAAGGACATGGGAGGAAAAGAAAGGCCAGGAGACAGGTCAAAGAATTCCAACAACTCCTTCCCTGGTTCTTTTCCCTCTGTTAGAAATCCTCCTATAAGAGAGGGTTAGGTAGGGATGTCAGTGTGGGAGGACAAGGCAACTGAGGGATCTATGATTGGCACAGGGATGGGAATCTGGGATATGTGCTCAAGAGAATTAAAGGGAAGGGAATAGTGAATGTGTGTGGGAATGTTTTATGAACAAGGCTGTCATTGTCACTCTTAGGATGTCCTAGAAACCAGCTAAGGTGGCCAAAGATGCCCACAATAGCACACCCAGTTGGTGTCAGGCTTAGAGAAACAGAACACAGGTCCAAGGCAGAGAAACTCCCCCCAACCCTAGGTGCACCATAGGCAGACAGGGGTATGTCCCAGAGCCCAAGCCACACTGACCTGGCAGTAGGGATGTGCCCACTGGGGTGTAGGCTGGTTCCCATTTTGTTTGTTTTTCTGGCTCAGTGGTGAAGTCTGGGACTGCGGTCATCTCCTCTAAACGGACACCAGTTGTTTCCTCCAAGGGGAAAGCAGATGTCTCTTCCTCTAAGGGGACAGCAGTTGTCTCCTCCCTCAAGGGGACAGCAGCTGTCTCTTCCTCCAAGGGGACTGTGGTTGTCTCCTCCCTCAAGGGGACAGCAGTTGTCTCCTCCCCCAAGGGGATAGCATCCACTCCAGGCACCAATTGGGTAGCAATCCGGTCTTCCACATCAGTGGGTGATGTGACTGTACCTCCCTCCTCTTCTCCTGGTGAGGGCACTGCTGAGACACCTAAAGGAGATGTGGGTGATGAGGGTTCCTTCATTACCAGTGACCTATCCCAGAGTGGTCTTAATGAGGGGAGCTAAGGGACTGTGAGGTGAACCAGGCCTGTATAAGAGCCTTGTTGGCCTCCCCCCATTGCCTATCTCTGAGTTCAGCAAGATGGCTCTTTGCCTTCTCAACTATTAGGAGCCATCTGCATCTACTACACATCAATCTGCACACACCATCAGCAGTTTAGTTCAGGGTGGTCTGTGGCATCTCTCTTGCAGAATCTATCATACACGGCAGGCATTATACTAAAGGTTTTATGTATGTAAAATAATCTTATCTTACAATAACTTTATGAGATAGATACTACTATCTCATTTTGGAGATAGGGAAACTGAGGCATGGAGTTACATGATTTGTCCAGAGTCAGTGGCTTATAAACGGCAGATCTAGTCTTTGAATTCAAGTATCTGGTGTAAGACTCTATGTTTTCAGCTACTGCACAATGCCTATCTTGGGGACAAGGATTAAGTTCTAAGTACATGAGGACCAAGAACAAGAGGGTTTTATTTAAATTCCATGAAGCCATCCTGGTACTTGGGGAGCAAAGGCAAGATTCATTAACTGGGAGTAGCTTCTCTGGCTTTGGGGAAACCAGCAATGGGCTTGGTCAGGAAGGAAGCTGAACTTCTCTGCAGGGTAATACAGAAGCCTAAGCTCTTCAAGGGTCAGGATACGTGGGGAGGAGTACATGGCTGGGGATCTGTTAGGAGGCTAAATGGCTTAGCTTCTACTGCCCAGAGCAGGAAGAAGGGTTCCGAGACAAGAGCTTTATCAAATCCTCTGGGAGACAATTGGCCTTGGTGAGGCTGGCTGAATGCGGCTGAATTTATAATTGGGTTTTAAAAGATGACCCTGGAAGTCTGGTAAACTTGGGGATACTCAGGGTTTCTTTTTCCTAAACTTTATTTGGAAATAATTATAGATCCACAGGAAGTTGCAAAGACTTTCAGTTTTGATGTATAGTACCTAATATACTAAAATATGGTACCAGCTATTATTACAATCTCCATTCTGGTCAGTGCACCTGGAACCTTTCATGCACACTGTGAAAACTTATCCAGTGAGAGCCCAGCAATGCCTTGGCTATCCCCTGGCCACGCCTACCACATTGCTCCATGACATTATTCTCAGAAGTCTAATTGGGAGTGATGGGTAATATGGCAGCATGTCCATAGCATGGGCCAATTATAAA
This sequence comes from Galagoides demidoff, assembly GCA_963574575.1. Classification (NCBI taxonomy): domain Eukaryota; kingdom Metazoa; phylum Chordata; class Mammalia; order Primates; family Galagidae; genus Galagoides; species Galagoides demidoff. Next base: position 6,617 of record CAUYQV010075682.1, on the reverse strand, counting down.
TGTGAATTACTGGTGCTTAGTGCAGAACAACAGAATAATTTGACTAAACTCATTGCAAAAATATTTATGAGCAGTAGAGAATCTGACAGGGATTAAAGAGTGAATAAAACATAACTATACTATCTCTCTATAATGTATATATAAGTATATAAAATAAAGCTAACATTTATTATTTACTCAATATTGAGCATTTCCCAGGCACTATGCCAGATGCATCACTTGCACTATCCCAGTTAAACCTTACAGCAACTCTCTTTGAAGTAGGAACAGCTATCAAGTAGCAGTGCCATAATATGAATTCAAGACTGCTTGATTTTACAGCCTAAGTTTTCTTGATTTTCTCTACTTGTCTATGGGGAACTTTAGAAGGATCATCTTGCCTTGGGGTCAAAGTCTAAAGTCATGCTTGTTACAGAGCTACCCCAGCCCCAGAGGGAATTTTTCCTGCTTGCTATGGTGAGTGGGGATAGTGGGTGGGAGTCCTCCTCAACCCGCTGAGGAGGGATGAGACCACATACCTCGGAAGGGCCACTGAGGAGGGTGAGGCCACATACCTCTGAAGCAGAAGGCGTGGTGCCGGGACAGTGGATCTGGGAGGCCCGTCTGGTTGGGATAGAGGTAGACAGTTCTCACACCTGGCTTGTCCCCGCCACAGGCGGGCCGTGGGGTGACAATGGGGTAACGGAGGCTGCCATCAGCCAGCCAGCCAGCATAGCACTTGTCCAGGCCGCGGCTCCAGGCGGCATAGAGCTGGCCGGTGGAGGCCAGCGTGGCATTGTGGGAGACACAGAACTCTAGTGCTTCCTGGAAGGTGAACTGCTCCGGGCGTGTAGCGAAGAACACCTCTCCTGGGGGCAGAGGCAGGTGGGGGAGGGTGACCCTCTGCACACCCCCAGCCAGAGAAGGGGCAGAGCTCCCCCATCCCACCCCTGCTCAGCAGTCCCCACACCTGCTGTGTTGCACACAGGTTGAGACCCAGTCTAGCTCATGTGCACCCTTCTTTTACTCCCCCTTAGGTCTCCTGGGACTCTGGGAAATGGAGTGACTGACTGCTCTGGTTTGTACTGGACTGGGGTTTCTTGGGACCCAGGGCTTTCAGTGCTAAAAAAGCCAAAGTTCCAGCCAAACCGGGATTGATTCGGCCACTTCACAGGGAAACAACTTCCCCTCCTTCCCTCCTTTCTGGATTCTCCAGGCACACTTAGGCACCCCTTCCACTGACTGAGCAAGGGGGCTCACCTAGGCACTGTCCAATTCCTGGGCACCCCTACACTACTGCACTTGTCACCAAGTACTGTGATCATCGTGGACCTGCCCACCCCCAACCTTGTGACCTCATGGAGGGCAGGGCTTGGGTGCCGGCACTCAGCCTGGGGCCTATCTGGTTTAGGGAGAAGGAAGCTCACTTACCAAACACCTACTTGTGCCAGGCACTTTTCACATACATTTTGTTTAACACTCAAAAAAACCTCTGTTGTGGGTATAAATCAGATGTATTTTATAGGTAAGGAAACTGAGGCTTAGAGGGGGTAAGTGACTTGCTGAGGGTCCCAAAACAAGTGGAGTGGCAATGCTGAAATCTTTCCAGAGCACTAGAATTTCCAAAATTGGGTTCAGTGGAATAATAATTTGGTGATTTCCACTGAAATTTTAAAAAGTTAAATAAAATAAAGGTCTGTAAGGAAATGAACTTTGGCAATGCTGGATTAAACAGTTTAAAGAGATCTTTTGCTGCAGACTTCTCAGAGCCTTTGATTTGTTCATAGCATTGTGATGCTCCAAAAGGCAGATGGTATATATGTTTATTTATAACAAACTGACTGACTTGCCCAGAGAACTTACTGCAATGCCAGGGGAAACCACACATGAGCTATCTAGGAGGGAAAGCAGGGGCTTGATCTGAGGGACGAGGCAGGCCTTCTTTCCTAAACAGAACCCTTTCCCACCAGGAAAACAGGGTGGGAACAAGTGGGGTGGGAATGATTCCCCCTCCTCTTTGAGTCTCCCTGTCAGCCCTCTGCCCATCTAGGGCCTGAAATGTGAAAATCTGGCCCTTACCCTCAAGTTTGTCCACGTAGCAGTAGACATCATAGGTCTCTGATGATGGACGGATGCCATAGGTCCTGACCCCAGGGCTGCTATCCTTGTCACCCACACATGGGGTCCGTGGGCTCACAATGGGGTATCTGCAAAGGAGGGTGGGAGCAGGGAGGATAAGGGCCTGTCCTGGGGGTTGGGGGATGCACGGCCCAGGGTGAGGCTAAGGTCAGTCAGGGACTTGGGCCAGGTATGTCTTCTGTTGTCTGATAGATTCAACCCAGGAAGGAAAGTCTCAGGCAGTAAGTTTCCTGAGTAGCGGGGGGTAAAGGTCATCTGGCTCTGGGGAACCCTGGCTTCACAAGAGAGCCCACTGCACGGAAAGGCACTGGGTTGAGCTGGAGGGGACAGGGGTGCATGTGGAGGGGGCTCCTCTGTCTCTAGCAGGGAAATGACCAAGAACTTAACATCTCCCTAGGACCTTCACCACCCTTCAGGATATGCTTCAGTTTCAGGGAGAAACAAGGGAGCAGCTGTGGAGTCAATAATTCATTAATTAATCCACAATGTAGTGGGTACCCATGTGCTGGGTGCCATGCCAGGCTGTGACTCCTGAAACTTAACCTCTTAGGGGTGAGTTTGGGCTGGGAGAGGAGCCCTGCTCATCCCTCACCGGACACTCTGGTCTTGTAGCCAGCCAGCATCACACTGCTCGTAGCCTGCTTCGTAGGCGGCCTGGAGCTGCCCCGGCGAGGCAATGACTGCCCCGGTGCGCAGGCAGGCCTCTTGTGCCTCCTCGAAGGTCAGAGAGTAGCGGCTGGGTCCCGGGCGATAATGGAACACGACCCCTGGGTGGGGAGGAGAAGGAGAGAAGTCAAGTTCAGGTGCTCATGGTGCCTGGTTTTGAAGGGATATGGAGGAGCTGTCTATTCCTGTCTAATGTATTGGATTTATTTAAGCAATTCAGGCTGAAATCTAACTTGGTGGCAATGTGGTTGTCACAGTGGATGGCAGTGTCCACCTGCCCCTCCTCTGGGAGGCTCTATGGAGGCCACACCAGAATGTCCTTTTTGTTTATAAACTTGAGTTTGGAGAACAGTTGAGCTCTATGCTATGTGACATCCCAGTTCTCTGGACATTATCCTAGAACAGGGGTTGGAAGTTTTTCTGGAAAGGGCCACATAGTAAATATTTTAGGCTTTGTGGGCTACATGGTTTCTGTTACAACCACTTGACTCTGCAATGATTGTCCTAAGTTAACCATGGACAACATAAGCAGGTATGGCTTTGTTCCCATCATACTTTATTCGGAGATATTGAGATTTGAATTTTGTATCATTTTTATGTGTCACAAAATATTATTCTTTTAACTTTTTATCCCCACTGACTTAAGAATGTAAAAACCATTCTTAGCCCATGGGTCATACAGGAATAGCTAAAGTTGGCTTGCTGGCTGTAGTTAGCTGACCCTTGTCCTGGAAGGTCAGAGCTGTGAGAGGCCTTAGAGGTCACTCAGTGCAGAGGTTTTCTAGTGGTTCTATTTTGCGGAGGTGTCTGATAGAGTGAGGAGTGGCCCTGGGCAGAAGGACCCCCAGTTCTCCACTCAGATCTGCGTGACCCCTCTGCCTGCTTTACGTATACACTGGCTTCTGCATACAACTTCATTTGAAATAAATCCTTTGGGGCAAGAAAGTGGACGTGGCTGGTCTGGCCTGCCCTCATTGTTCTATAGACAAGGAGAGCAAGGTCTGGGAGGAAAGAAACCTGTCCCAGTTTAAGTCAGAGAAGGTACAGCCAGGACAGCCCCTCACCCTCGGCCAAGTTCTTTCCACTTGCTCCCATTGCAACCCCTAGAGGCAGTACTCACCACCTGGCAAGCGTGGCTGCCCAGGGACCTCCACTGCACCTGGGACAGCTGTCACCTGCACGACCAGGTCCTCGCTGGTGTAGGCTATGACAGAATCCAGGCCAGATGTGGATTCCTCAGGAAAGCTCCAGGGCCTGGTGGCCTCTCTAGTCCTGGTCTCGGTCTCAGGAAAGGGGGTGGCCCCTATGTCAGGGGCAAATGTGAAAGGCTCTTCAGGCTCCAGGACAGTGGGGGAGACGTCGAAGATGGGTTTCACTGTGAGTATCACGTTGCCTCGGGCTTCACCCTCGGTGATGTTTTGGGGCAGCGGTAGCTCCACATCTGGCCAGGTCACCGTCTGGATGGTGATATCCTCCTCACCCCCCACCCCGAAGAAGTTTTCTGGAATGTCCACAAAGTCTTCACCTGGGAGAGGGGCAAAGACAAGCTTGAGGGGGATGAAGAATGGGCTGGAGATGAGCCCTGGATCTTCCTCCTTCCCTGAAGGGCTCCTCAGCTATCTGAGTATTCATTATAGGAGTCCCCACAGTTTCAAGTTTGCGAAAGAATTCAAGGGTCACCAGAGGGCAAGATTGCTCATAAAATCAGTTTCCACCCTGACATTCTTCCTGCTTATCACTAACTGCCACTTCACCCATGTCACAAATACCTTGCTGACACTCCGATGTTGTGACTAGCCAACGGGACAATGGAAATCCGTTATAAAGAGAACCTGCAAATTCCTGCAGAAGATGTGGTTCATAAAACTGATGAAAGTGACTTTGGAGAACTGCCTGCCTCACAGCCTCAGACAAACGAGGGTCTCATGAGGGTCATACTCATTCCAAAAGAGGGGTTAGAATACTAAAGGGTTAAGAGAGGCTTTGGGGGAAGATTCTGTTTTTACAAAAACAACCCTCTTCATGTAAGATCAGGCTGTGGCAGTGAAACATGAAACGAGTTGTCATTGTGTGATTGCCAATTCTGTCATAAAATTAATGCAATTCTTTAAATTTTTATTAATGCAATTCTTCATGTATATTATTTATTGCTTTTCTTCCTCCAAGAATTAGCATTTCATTGTAATTGTAATGTAAATTGTGTTAAGTATGTGATAAAAAACTTATTTAAAAAGTTTAGTCCAGTTTTTCAAAATAAAGTCTCTGTCAAGCTTTCCCCTGCTCTTTTCTTTCTTTCTTTCTTTCTTTTTTTTTTTTGAGACAGAGCCTCAAGCTGTCTTCCTGGGTAGAGTGCCGTGGCACCACAGCTTACAGCAACCTCCAACTCCTGGGCTCAAGTGAGTCTCCTGCCTCCGCCTCCCAAGTAGCTGGGACCACAGGCACCCGCCACAACCCCGGCTATTTTTTTGTTGCAGTCATCATTGTTGTTTGGTGGGCCTGGGCTGGATTCGAATCTGCCACCTTAGGTGTATGTGGCTGGTGCCTTAGCGGCTTGAGCCACAGGCGCCAAGCCTCTTTTTTTTTTTTTTTTTTAAGAGACAGAGTCTCACTTTGTCACCCTCGGTAGAGTGCTATGACGTCATAGCTCACAGCAACCTCCAGCTCTGGGGCGTAGGCGATTCTCTTGCCTCAGTCTCCCGAGTTCCCCTGCTCTTTTCAGTAGTTCTTTGACACTCGTTTTAAGGGAGCCCAATTTCAAAGGGCTGGTGAGAGCACCCTCCTGTGGGGCTCAGGTCAGGCCCCCGGCACCCTCAGGCAGTCTGGCCATCACCCCACCTCAGGGGTTTCACTCTCCCAGTGTTGCACAATAGTAGGTAACAGAACTGAGAAAACAGATTAAAATTTGTGCTTTTAACCCTCTTCTGTGCTGAGCTGACACAACAAGACTAAACAATCTGAAGTCCCTAGTGTGTCCCCTCAGCTGTTCCCAAGACCAGGTGAGAACAGGGGTGAAGGCAGGATGCTTAAACGGGGGCCTCTTGCACCAAGTGGCCTCTTGAAAGGGAAACAGCCAACCCTCCCTTTCTAAGATCTTCTCTTCCTCTGGCCCCCATTTCAATGGTGCAACCCCCCTTCCTGCCCTCAGCCCAGGCCCTACCTGTGTAGCAGATGGCGTCGTATCGGGATGAGGGATCGGGGTAGCCTGTCTGGTTGGCGTGCAGGTAGACAGTCCTCACACCCAGGAGGTTGCCCCCGCAGTTGGGCCGGGCCTTGGAGATGGGATAGCGCACGCTGCGGTCGGCCAGCCAGCCGGCACTGCACACATCCATGCCGCTCTGCCAGGCCAGGTAGAGCTGGCCTGTGGTGGCCAGCCGGGCGCCCAGCCGTCTGCACTCATTGGCTGCCTCCTGGAAGGTGAACTTCTCCGGAGATGTTGAATAGAAGACCTCACCTGTGAAGGACGTAGAGGCAGGGTGAGGGTCTCCCTGTGCCTCCCCTGCCCTGCATCCCCAGAGAGATCCATGAGGGTCTCTTTCTGTGAGATCTTGAGAGTTCTCTAGCTCACTTTGGGCTATCACTTCCCAAAGCCCGGGTCTCACATGTCTGTATCTCAGATCTTGCCCTTGCTGACTTCCCACCACTACGATGTCTTTACCAGCAGTTAGACGTTGCTCTCTAAAGGCAAATCTTTTTTTTTTGAGACAGAGTCTCAAGCTTTCCCCCTGGGTAGAGTGCCATGGCATCATAGCTCATAGCAACCTCCAACTCCTGGGCTCAAGCGAGTCTCCTGCCTCAGCCTCCCAAGTAGCTGGGACCACAGGCGCCCGCCACAA